>JAJLYB010000030.1:0-104684 GCA_030674245.1 Jamesozyma piceae
GTCCATCAAGAAATTTCTTGAGATTTTAAATAGACTTCTCAATTTTTATTTCTCTATTACAATTCCAAATATTCCTTTAATCAATTGAATAAAATTTCCAGATATACTTTCCATCCTTATTTTACAGTTGTGATTTCAAAAGTATTTTTGTCACGTTATTATCATTTTTCTCGAAAGTATACAATTAAAATTTCTAAATATTTTGCAGATACTACTACTTTTTAATTGTGCGTTCCGAATTCCATTAACTTAAATACCATTGACTTCCCTTATTGAGCCAGAGTCTACAACACCAATTAATTGTATATTGACTTACCAGGAAGGTTTAGTTCCAAATCTTATCTATTTTTTTTTCAAAAGGCAAATAAACAAGTGCCTTACTTTTGTATAATTGACTATGGATTATACAGTCTAATTAATCATACCCAGGTCAATCAATAAAGTACACAAGCTTAAGAGCTACATTACAGCAATAGATTTCCTATAGAGTTCGTAGGTAAAGATTATGAACTTTTTGAGTCCATCAACAAACCAAACGTTTCCAAATAGTCTCAATTCAAGTAGATTAATAACGGATGCCACTTCAGAAAGATCACCTTCGATGCAGTATCATTCTCCGAGAATAACCAACCTGCCCCAAACTTCGTATTCCTTTGCTGATAACAATGACAGTAACATCAATACTGAACTACGTCCCAATAGCAATGACAATAACAATAGAAACAATAACAATAGAAACAATAATAATAAGAATAACAATAATACTGACAATAACAATGATTCTAAAGCTCATAATACAACACAAACAAATACTAACAAATTAAATACAAATAACCTACAAACATATTTATCGCAACAGGAACAGAATCCAAACTCAAATACAAGCTCTAACTTTTATGCTATAACGCAATACATTCTACAATCCTATTTTAAGGTAGAGACAGATAAGTTGACTTCTCTATGGTTAGTAGACTTAATAGTTGACCAAACTTACCCGGACTCATTAACACTTAGAAAATTAAATGATAGTTCAACATTTCAAACGTATGAGTATTTCAATACGATATCCAGAGACCCTGATATTTCAAAATGTCCAATATTTGCTCTTTCCGTTTATTTTGTAATACGATGGAGTCATCCAAACCCTCCAATCACTCTTAACAATTATAACAATACGAGGTTACTAGAACCAAATTTAATCACGTATGATTCAAACCCATTAATATATATACAAAATCACCTCTGTGGAAATTCAAATTCAACTGCAAGAGTGGAAAGGTCGCAGTCTTTCGAACCATCTAAAGACTTGATTGATTTAGTGTTTCCATGGTTGACCAGTTTCAGACAAGATATTCTATATGCTGATAGAACAAATTACAAATTACACTCTTTATGCGAATTATTCGAGTTCATTGGTAGAATAATAATACAAGATTTGAAATACCTAAACGAGCATTCCATGCTGTTGCCAAATATTGTTTCGTTTATTTCAAAATTTATACCCGATTTATTCCAAAGTGAAGAATTTAAAGATGCAACTACATTAGACACAAATATATCAAGTACTAATACAACCAACAAGAATAATGAATTTGGCTTACAAACGTACAGTAATAGTAGTAATATTAAGGGTCAAATATCTGAACAAGTTGAATCACATTTCTTAAATCTCTCAAGGAAATTGACAACGGAAAATATTAGGCTAAGCCAACAAATAACCCAATTAAAGTCGGATTTAAGTTCTGTCACGTCAATGTGTGATCAAATCTTGCAAGTGCAAAAACAATTATTAGCAAGACCAACTCCATCAAATGACAATAACAGTGTTACTAGTGGTATTGAAACTATAAATAACAATTTAAATGACAATAATGGAAATAATAATAAAAGTGGAGGAATTATAATTTTAGATAAAAATTCACTAAATACGAACCTTCTCAGTAGTCTTGTACAATCGTTTGATGGTTCGCAGAGAATCTACCCCACACAATCACAATTATTAAAGTCTCATGCATTGCCACAACAAATACATCAACAATCACAACCCAATGAAAATTCATCATTAAATTTAGCTCCGATTGGAATGTATCCCTCTCTTAGTAGTTCAATAAATGCAATACCAGGACAGCAACAAGCAATCGAATCACCTCAACCTACCACGCACCAACAACTGACACATAGTCAGTTGCCAAGTTCATTGCAAGCAATACAAGCGCAAAGTATAATGCAACAACAAGATATCAATAACAAACGAAAATTACCTATACCGACATCAGGTCAAGCTTCTGTTACAAGTCCCTTCTCACCATCTCCAGGTGCTACGGGTCCTGATTCTCCTTATAATAAACGGTTTAGATTAGAAGAGAGACCAACACCGTCACATGCAGCGTTAGATTCATTACTATCTAAATCTATACCTAGTCCAAAATTAAGTTCGGTGTTGTTTCACGGAAATAAAACGTCTTCCGCACAAACAAATTTAAATTCCTTCCCTCCTTCTTCACATTTTCTACTTGGGCAGGCAGAAGAAGCTAATTCTCCGAATAATAATTTATTATTGAATAATGCAATAACTGGCTCAGCGGTGGCATCACCAAATGAAAACAGACTAAATTCGCTATTAACAGGAAATCATATAAACTCTACTACTTTAGCTACTACGCCGGGTAATAGCAATATCGATAACAATAGACCCTCAACGATTCCAATGATCAATTATAATACCCACCCACCCTTAAATAGAGATGAGTCCACAACAAGTCTTCCCAATTCACCAAGTGAATTACCAAGGATATCTAATTACGATAGAAGACTAGGTGTTAATCTCCCACTTACAACTAACGAAAAGAGTAATACCATTGTTCGGAAACCGACACCTAATGCAACATCAAACACAATAAATGATGTTGTCCAAGCCAATATTCAGACAAACAAACTTCCAACCATAAGCAATATCTCAAAAACTTCCTCTACTGACATGCCTACACAGTCTACTAAAAAGATATCAAACGAAAATCTAGGAGATACTAGATGCATTGATAGAGCATCAGAACAGAAACAATCGTCAACGCCTACGAATTCAAAGACTGGGCCCAATGAAAATATTAAATATAAGCTATCAAGAGAAAATAAAACTATATGGGATCTTTATGCAGAATGGTATATTGGAATTAACGGTAAATGGTCAGTTAAGAAATTAATTCAAGAGTATGGTTGGAGACGTTGGAAGGTTAGTGATGATTCGCATTTCTTTCCTACAAGAAGGATTATTATGGATTACATCGAAACTGAAGTTGATAGAGGTATTAAATTGGGAAGATTCACAAAACCAGATCAACCCCGTGAAGACATTAGAAAAATTATAGTTGGCGATTTAGAAAAATTTAGAATCAATAATGGTTTGACATTAAATTCCCTTTCTATATACTTTAGAAATTTGACGAAGAACAATGAAGAAATTTGTATCTTTGAAGATTTTAAGACATGGAATGTTAGAGTAATGCCAGAGGATGAAAAATCTCAATATTGTAAAAGACAGACATTACCTGCAGGGTCCGGTACTGAGCATACTGGACCGACTGCAATACAGAAAAACAACAATCTGAATTTACCCGATGATATCGTTTTCAACCCGGTCAGTAAAAATAATACTATCGGAAGATTTAATGGTAGTCAAGGGGGTCTAAGTACTGAAGAAAATAGAAACTCTGTTGTACATAATATGACACAAGTGGGTAACAATACTGTCGACCAAGAGAATCCCGTTAGTACTGCTGTAACTACTACCACTACTGCTGATACTACTGATTTGGATAAAAATTCAAACAACAACAAAAAACCTATTGACAGCGTTAATGATAAAATAAATGCCGTCAATACAGGCAACTCTCCAAATATAGACGCCTCTACAACATCTTCTGCTTCAACAAACGTATGACTTTAATGATAATTTTCTTGATTGGATACAATAAAAAAACTTTTGATAGTACGAACACTTTTATAGAATACATACTTTTATTTTCAGTTCACACATATACTTTATATCAAGATTTGTACATTTAATGATTACTCTTTCAAATAATTCGAGGTACATAATTAAGATTAATCTAGAAACCAAGAAACCAATATTAGCACAGGCAAATGATTACAATTTACTCTTCAATGCAATTTTTTTAACATTTCGAGTAGAATGCAACTCCTCGTCATCTTTCAGCCATTGTTTTAATTTCTTACGTAGGGAGTGCGTCCCCGCAGCGAATTTTTCTTTACACGGAGTTTCACTAGAAAAGGGATATTTAGCCATATCGGATTAAATTTAAAAAGAAGTTTAGGAAAATTAGTAAAATATCAAATTATGTAAGTATCAAATGCATGTAATATTTGAAAAGAAAAAATATTATTATAAAAGAATTGACATTTTGATATTACCGAAAGTCAGTAAGGATCTGAAAATCAAAAGATTGAATAACAACATACCTTGAGGATTAAAATAAGACCTCGAGAGAATATAATATGTTGAGTGAAAAATTTGTGATTCCTGCAAATTTAACGCTGGCCCAATCCTTTGAATTATTGCTTTCAATTGTCAAAAATAAATACGACAACTTGGCAAACCAGGTCAAAGGTGTCAAACAAAGCAAAGAATATAATGAGTTTCCAGGACTATATAGGGTTTTAGATTCATTGTTGGCATATGTGAACGAAGGTTTAAAAACTATTGAAAAAAAATTTAATATAATCAATGGTTTGGGAAGTTTGGTTAGAGAACATGAAGAATACAGATATACAGTTGAAAATTTCCAAATTCTTGGTTCTGACATTCGTATGTCCAGAAAGGAGGTTTTAGACGCTTTGCACACTGCTCCAGAATCCGATAGAAAGAAGCTATTGAGTGCGGCATTATCTTCTGGACCTTTGTCTTCATCATTATCCAAACCCTCATCATCGGCATCATCAATTTTAAATATACGAAGCTTTTGGAAAAGTAGTAGTAACAGCAAGAAGAAGGAAAAGGCAAAAAAAGAACAGGAAGCCAAAGATGAACTGCTGTTGAGAGAAGCAGAGAGAATTAAAAAAGAGAGAAAATCTATAAAGGAAAAAGAAGAAATGAGAAAGAAACAGCAAGACCTCGAATTAGAGCAGCAAAGACAAAAGTTACTTGAAATGAAGATTCAAAAGCAAATGGAAGAACAAATGAATGAGAAACTAGAAGAAGAAAATGAAAAGAGAAGGAGAATTGATTTGGAAAATCAAAAGAAATTAGAAGAAGAGACTGAAAAGAGAAGGCAAAATGATTTGGAAAACCAAAAAAAATTAGAAGAAATGAAAAACAGACTTCTTAAGGAAGAAGAAATTCTTAATAAAAAGAAGAAAATCTTACAGAAAACAAAAATTGATGCATATGATAGATCAAGAAAGAGTTTAGATTTACCACGAAAACCTAATAATTCCAATGATAATAAACCAAGCACGAACAACACGCCACATGTCCAAAGATCCTTAGATTCTAGAAACGGGGTACTACAAGGATCATCTGGCGTATACAGTAAAAGAATGTCCTTAGATTTAGATATCAATCAAGCTGCTGTCACTGCCTGGTCGTCATATAATAAAAATGTCGCAAGACAACCCAAGCAAATTCAAAAGCCTCTGACTGCTAATGGTGTCAATACTACAAAAAGCAAATATACCTATACAAAGCCGGTCGTTCGCAGAGCCCAGATAAAATCAAACCAGAAGCAAGAATTGAATAAAGTTTGCCCTCCAACCGAACCTGCATTAAAACCCCCAAAAAAACTGAAAGCTAATAGCAAAGATGCAGAGAAAACAATGAGGAGGAAAATCACGCCCGGCTCAGTATCAATGCCATCATCACCCCATATTGGTCGTGAATCTGAGTCACTGGATACATTAGAACCAACTACTCTATTGGATGATAAAACAGCAACCATAATGAATTCATTACAAGGAGTAGACCGTCAATCTTGTGAACAAATTATAAATAATATTCTTGTAACAGATGAAAAAATATACTGGGATGATATTGCCGGTCTTAATAATGCTAAAAATTCATTAAAAGAAGCCGTTGTGTATCCCTTTTTAAGACCTGACCTATTTAAAGGTTTGAGGGAACCAATCAGAGGTATGCTCCTGTTCGGGCCACCAGGTACAGGTAAGACAATGATTGCCAAAGCGGTAGCGACAGAATCTAACTCGACTTTTTTCAGCATTAGTGCATCATCCCTATTGTCAAAGTATTTGGGAGAATCAGAGAAACTGGTTAAGGCATTATTTTATATGGCAAAAAAAATGGCACCATCGATTATTTTCATTGATGAGATTGATTCGATTTTAGGAAACAGATCTGATAATGAAAATGAATCGTCAAGGAGAATTAAAACTGAAGTATTAATCCAATGGTCGAACTTATCAAATGCTGCTGCTGGCAATGATAGCCCTGATGCGGAACAAAGAGTTCTTGTTTTAGCAGCTACAAATTTGCCCTGGATTATTGATGATGCTGCAAGAAGAAGATTCACAAGGAGATTATACATACCATTGCCTGAGTATGATACAAGACTCTATCATATCAAGAAGCTGATGTCTAAGCAGAAGAATGAGTTACTGGAAGAGGAATTTGAAGACATTGCAAGATTGACCAATGGTTATTCTGGTTCAGATATTACTGCACTTGCAAAAGAAGCTGCTATGGAACCACTTCGGGAACTAGGAGATAAGCTGATTGATGCTAACTATGAGACTATAAGAAACGTCACGAAGGTCGATTTTATTAATGCCATGACAACTATCAAGAAAAGTGTTTCGCCAGATTGCTTGAAGCAGTTTGATGAATGGGCACAGGAGTATGGTAGCTCTGGTTCTTAATTGTAATATTTTGTATATATGTATATATATATGGGTTTTCAACTAATCCTGTGTGCAGCTTTTAATTTGAAAAAAACACTCTCATTTTATTTTGTGCAAGAAATTCAAGGTTCATGGCGGATTAGTATGTGTTAATAAAGCAAAACAAAGCAGGAATACATACCAGAAAATTATTCTCGACACTTATCTTTATGTGAAATCATGAAACAAATAGTACAATGTTATATTTTACATCAACAATTGCGTCTTCCCAAAGAAGGGATTATGGGTTATTCAGTTTTTTAACAGATTTTAAGAATAAAACAACAAAGAAGCTGGTTTATGGGGTATCAATCTCACTATTTCTTTATGTTCTGACACCTACAATTAAAGGAATAGTACTCTCACTTTCAGGAAATAGGAAAGAAAATTATACGAAAAGGCCTGATCAGCAGACGACGGGTTTATACAATAAAGGTAATGAGTGCTTTGCTAACTCTTCATTGCAAGCTTTAACCGCATTGGACAACCTAACCGAATACTTAAATTATTACAGCACTTATATAGAAGAAAAGTCAAATATGTCCGATAAAGAAACAATCCCTTTGCATGAGTCTCTTATCAAACTGGTCTTCAATTTGCAGGAATCAATTTTATCCTGCAGGTCCATTGCTAAAGTGAACCTTATTAAAACTCTAGAATTCATATTTAAAGGTAAATTTTCTTCAAATCAAAATGACGCTCATGAATTTACGCAACTTTTACTTGAAACTTTAAATACTGAATATACGAGCCTTCACCTTCCTTCTGAATTTAGTTTTCCTTTTGAGGGTACAGTAGGTACCAATTTAGTGTGTTTAAGATGCTCAAAGACATCAGAGTTAAAGAAAAATCCATTTTTGATATATGAACTTATGACACCACAGAAATATTCAGCTAACCTTCAGGAAGTAATAGCTGATAATCAAACTGAAATTATTGAGGGGTACTCGTGCACATATTGTAAAATCTCTGGTATTTTGGCAAATGAAAGTCATATCAAAATGAAATCTGATGAAGAACGTAAAATTCTAAATTTTTTAGAGAAAAGTAAAGCTCACTTACTAATCAATTCAGATGTACCTGAGGAGATTGCATCTTATATTAATGCCTATAACAAAAATGGTTTTCAACCTTCTAAATTGAAATCTAGCATTGCTAAGAAGACTGTTATGCTTGAAGCACCAAGAATATTAGTAATCCATTTATCCAGGTCTTCTTTTAACGGTATGAACTATTCAAGGAATTCCTGTAGAATTAATTTTGAAGAAACTTTAGAAATAGACACCCAAGATATCATTGGCAATACATGTACCAGGATTAACAAGGTGACGTATAAATTAAAATCAATTATCAAGCATACTGGATCACATGCTCGAGGACATTACCAATGCTATAGACATAAGCCTAATTTTGGCAAAGATACTAAATCAGGTGCCATCGTTAATCGTTCACCGACAGTGAAGGTGGGCTTGACGGATACCAATAACGTTGAACTTTCTAAAGATGATTCAATTAGAGATACAGACCTAAAAGATTTACCGTCAGAAAAAACGAAATATAAAAAAGTCAAGACAGTCGTAAATTACCCATATTGGAAGGTATCTGATACCGCTGTAAAAGAAGTTAGAAGTAAGGATGTGTTAAGTGAAGAAAAATACGTATATATGCTGTTTTACGAGAAAGTTTAATCAAGTTTTCATGCATGGCATGAGTTGTGACTCTTGTTAATATAATTATTTAACATCAGTTACAAATTATTATGAATCCATATCTACATCCATATCTTCGTCTATAAGATCATTATTATTTGTCAAAATGTTATTTGCAGCTGGGTGGTATTGTGGTTGATCGTTTGTCATATCTTCAAGACATAAATCTCCATCGTTATCATAATTAATCTGTGCAGAGGTTGTGAACCATTTATTTCTATACCATTTGTACCAATTAAGATATATTATCCTTTTCCAATCCATCCATTTAATTATTTGGGATGCATCATTTTTAATCCATTCCAATATTTTTGAATATATTATATCTTCACTAGTCTTGTTATTTTTATCTTCAAATAAATCCTTTGAGGTTAAGATCTTGTGCTTAACGGAATTAGGAAGGATGATATCGTTAGGAAGAATCTTTGTAACAGTCAAATCCTCTTTACGATCCAAACTATTTCCGGAAAGTGACAATTTTGTAAAATCTTCAATAAGCTTTCGCCTTTTGTAGTTTTCAATACCGATTGAATTTGATGAATGAGGTCGTTTTTTGAAATTTGGCATTCCGATAGGTTTGATATTTTGATAGTTGATAACTTATTTACCTTGTAATGGGTTCTTAGTAATTCGAATCGCCTCTATGTATTTCTGTTGTTCTATATTTATTTATCGAGCACAAAAAGAAGTTCATTCTCTGCACACTTGTCCCTAGAGCAATATGTTGAGTTCAATGTGCTATCCACCGTGTAATAGTAATGGCTAAATATTAAAATTAGTAAATATTTAATTCTAAAAATATCTTTCCAATTTTTTATTTTTAACTCCGATTCTATTGTTCACGATGATAGGAATGGAATGGTTATAAAATTCCTTTCGAAAGATTGTAACGGATTTAGTTCAATTATATATAATGCCCTTGATGTGTATTACAGATAATAATATGGCGTTGTATCTCTTGATCTCATCAGATTACTCTATCTTTTGCGTTAATTCAATACTGATTATATTTTTTAATCTCTTTTTGTATACGCCTTTTAATCCGTATATTATGTAATTGGACAAATGTCTCGCTTATTTATTTGCCCTGTAAGCGAGATACGAAAAAGAGCAACAGTGGTACGTCGTAAAATAGACATATATATATATATAATCCACTCAAAGATAGTCAAGCCGATTTTTGTGTTTCATACTGGAATAATTTTTCTCTAATATAAATCATCATACTTTCAATAATATAAGATATAATTAATAGTTGCCTAACTCTTTTTAAAGAATATTTAAAAATTGTGCGTTGGTCGTTTATTCATCCAAGGAAGGAGAATCATACGAATAGGGGAGGGATCAAAATTCTTTAAAACACAATAATTTAAAAATAGTTTTTTTTTTAAATCTCCAAATATTTAACACAGTTTTAAATATTAGAAATATTAGAAATAGCATACTATTTCTCTACTATATCAACCATGAAACAATTCTATACCCCACCGATATCAAATCCTAAATTTGACACTTCTTTGTCAATTCGAGAGTCATATATGCCTCAGCAAACCTTGCAGGCTTTATCTGTGAATAAAGAAAATGAAGATCCAGAAAACACAAGCAAGGAAATTTTGCCACATGACACCCCAGACGGATTAACTAAAGAAGAAATTGAACACACTTTAAATACCATTAAAGAATTGCCTATTGAACTTTCACGATCTATTGATATCTTCATCACTGACTTAAAAGAACCGAAATACGTAAGACCATTAAGCATTCTACAATTATCTTCCTTATTCCAGGGGTTCTATATAAAGTTTGATAAATCTTGTTTCCAGTATTTATCGAATAATGCACATAATAATATCAATGGAACAGGAACATTTTTCAATGCTAGAGAATCGTTGAGCACAGGGTTAAGTGGTATATTTGCACGAAGCAGAAGCAGCAGTACCACTAGTGGAGCTTCAAACATCCGATCAGGGAGAAGATCATCTTCGCTATTTAGTAATAAATCTAACTCAAATAACAACATAACACAGCTTTTATCTGCAGAAGAAATTAGCAGGCATCTCAAGCTTAATGAACTGAATAATGTTAAAATTGAAAAATATATGCAGCTATGTGAAAAAACTATATTTCGAACACTGTTAGAAGTGGGTACATCGGTTTCATCACCTTCAAAGTATAATGGAATGACCAACACTAACCATAATGATAAAGGTCAAAACCAACAGCAGCAGCAACAACAGCATGATATCTTGAATGTTTCGACGCTATTCAGGAATAGCCCAGAATTCGCTGAATATGACAACTTGTTAAATGAGAAATTACGTTGTCTTTCAAAACTTTCCTTAGACGGTAAGATAAACCTGGATGAATTCTTGGGAATCCAAAATACTAAAGAATTGAATAATGAGACCAATTTTGAAATTATTAAACAATCCTTGTATAAATTTGCATATCATTCCATTTCACCCTGCGAAAAAATCGAAATTTTATTAAAAATACATGATCAAATGACATATTCCAAAGAAATGTCGAATGATGAGTTCCTATCGATGCTGATTTATTATGTCATTAAAGTAAGACCCAAAAAACTGTATTTGAATGCAGAATTTATTAAGTTATTCAGGTATAAAAAGAAATTAGTACAAAAAGAGCTCTATGCCTTAACCAATCTAGAAGCTGCATTAATGTTTGTTGAAGGTTTAACTTTAACTGATTTTTCAGAGGAATTAAAGGGTGAGTTGACGACTAGCGATAGAGAACTGTTGGAATCGAAAATTAGTGATAAAGTTAACACCCCAACAAATTTAAAGAATACAAAGGCCAATAATAACCATAATAATAACAGTGTAAATAATTCAGATTCATCACCATTACAACAACATCAATACGAAACCACTAATAGCATACGCAATGGTGACGGTAATATATTAAGAACTAATTCAACTGATGGATTTAAGGGTACGTTTGATATGTCATTGAAGAATATAATCGATAAAATAAGATCATATACACCTCCTACAGCAAATACACTACAGCCATTGCCATTACCTAATAGTACTTCACAATTATCAATGGAGTTTGAAAGTGGTTCTCCTACTACTTTACATCTTGCATCTAATGGCATTGATAATAGCTTAGAATCCACTAATTCATTACCATCATCGAATATTTCATCCATTCCGGATTCTTGGAAGCGATTCAAGGAAGCAAAATTTGAAGATTTAACGATCCATGAACTACAAGAGGTTTTTGAAATTTATCAAAAAATTATTGATTGAATGTAAATAAGAAACAATACATACACATATATATATATATATTAACGTATATATGAATCTACATATGAGCTATTTAAATCGATAGCGAATAAACAATTAATAACCTATTTGGTTTGTTTTAGATCTTTTACTCGTTAAACCGCAGAAAAATAATCAATAATACAACCAAGTTCTTTAAGTGCGTTATTCCCTGAGTCATTATCAACACCGTTAGTATTTGTTGCAATAATCAAAGGCAAATAATCCCCATCTTTTAAAACTTTAACTAAATTTTGTAGAGTTAACTTTGTATAGTCCATAGATTTACTTTCAGTTTGCAGAAAAAGGATGAATTTAATCTTTGAATCGACATCGTATGTTTTTGTCAATAATATATCCCAAAGAAACGTCTTATTCAATCTTTTCTCGTAGCCCAAGCCGTGTATAATTGGGAACGAGAGTTTCCCCTCAGTGATATCTTCTCCAAACCCTTTATTTTGTACCATTGTGTCATCAGCTAAGTTAAGATAATCATCTCTAATTTGGTATATGATTCCTAACATATTACATAATGGAACTAATGACTTATCAACAATAAAATATTTCTTGTTATCCATGTATCTATGTTGTTCTTCAAACCACAATGATAAACATTCCATTAAACTAATTGCCAATCTAAAGAGTCCTCCCGTTTTGTTTTTAACCATTTCAAAGTACATTTCTTCGGTAGGTATGGTTCCTGTGTCTCTCCAATATATATCCAAACTTTGACCTCTATGCAAATTGCATAGTTCATCATTAAATATTTTCATAAGTGAGGACTCTAATTTACATAATTCAATTTCATTGTATGTGTTATTGATATTTTTGGGTACAAGCATAGGAATGAGTTGCATTGCTTTAAAATACATATAATTTGCGCTGTTTAGAGTCATTGGAATACCGTATACTAGATGCGATGCCTTGACACCACGTCTTAGTAATGAATTGTCTTCAATATCATCAATTAATAACGATGAAGTATGCAGTATTTCTATTAGTCGTGCCAGTATATCCAGGGTGTCATTTGGTAAATTATAAAAGTTATTAAATATCATTATCAGTTTCGTTCTAATATTTTTACCGTGCTGCGATGCAATGTGAGTGTATGGCTTTTGTATCATTGATTCGTTTGATTCGTTCCATTGTAGTGGATTGTCCACCAATGTTTTTATTCTTTCAAAATCCATGACCTGATTGTATGTGTATGTATGCGTATGTATATGCTATTGTTAGTACTTGCTCCTTTATGTAACTCTTTATATTATTATTCTATATAGAATCATTTTCATTACAGAAGAATGGTTGTGTTAGTTGGTTAGTAATCCAAATTTGCCTCTCTTTCTCTCTCTCGTCCATTGATTTTACTTCCATAGCGGCTAAGCAAACGAGACCAAGAGCGACGCGGTTTTTGACACTGCAGCAAAATATTGTTAAGGCGTTTTCTCTCACAGCGGCTAAATGTTGAAGTACAGGGTAAACCGGCGGTGTCATGAGTGCATAGATAAGGAACGTTGGGAAGAAGAACCTTTCTGAAATATAAAGAGTTGATCTGAGTATATGGAAGAGGAAGAGATAAGTCAAAGACTTAGTTTGTTAAGATATTTTATATCCATGTTATCTCTGTGCGTATATGATTATTTGATTGCATATATATATATATGTTTATGCTATTGAGTATTAAAGAATATGTATGCGTATGTATCACGTAGTGTATGTTGGAATTAGACAGAATTATATAATGGAATATCACCAAACTTAGAATTTGGCTGAGTGTTTTGTGAATCTGTCTTTGTTTTCTTCTTTTTCTTAGTCTTGACAGGCCAGGTCAATAAATTATTCTTTTCTTTTATCAATGGTTTGTCTAATTTTCTACTAATAGATTTAACTTCACTAAGATTAATAAAATTTGAATCCAGGGTCTTTTGATTAATTGAACTCCCATACTTGATATCTTTGATATCTTTCACATCTCTATTGTCGATATTATGAATCCCTGCAATCCTATTTATAACATCATCCTTTGAAAACTTCTGAATATAATTCAAATTTAATAATTCCTCCTTACACGCCTCACTTATACTAGAGTTATATGAAGAAGTGTTTTCGATTAGTTCAGCTGTATTTTTCCTAGAATTATTAGACTCCATCACCTGTAAATTAGTATTCCCCTTAATTAGTGCCTTAAGATCATGGGATATCTTTCTTAAATTATGGATATCACTGGGCAGCCTTAAACTTTCAAAATTCTTGGGGCCCAAATACACCGGTCCTTTTAAATTCTTATAATACAGTTCATTCTGCAAATCGATCAACCTATCTAGTGCTTGTGAATATTCTTGCAGTGTAGAAACTGGTGCAATATCGTCCTTCTCATCAGTTATTGGTTTTGGTGGCTTATAACAGGGTCTCTTTAGTAGCATTACTTTCATTACCGGTGTGTTTCGTCTTTGGTTTGACTGTGGCTGTGGTGATTGTCTTCGTTTGGAAGTCAAATTGGAATTAGATTTCGATGATAATAATAAGGAAGTGTTGATCGGCGACTGATTATCTATTTGTTGTTTTATTAGTCGGTTGTTCTTATTGTTTAATGGATTTTTATGTCTATGTTTCTTTGATATCACAGTTAATGGAATATTCTTAGTCTTGATTGGTATCTTTTCCATGTCATTATCAGATTGTAAATTAAGTAGGCTATTGTCTGTTTCAGATTTTATAACTTGGTTTATAACGTTGGTACCAAATTCTTCCTTTATATTTACAAGATTATTATTCTTTAGATTATCCAATTTAATAGCTTTGGCTATATCATTAATATTGACTCCGTCTACAACCTTTTCGACTAAGGAAATAGAAGAGGTAGAAGTTGGCGTTGAAGATGAATAATCGATTCTCTTGCGTTTTCTTAATTGCATTTAATGTATAGTAGTTGTTAGCTAGTTTACAAGCTAGTCGTATAGGTAAATTTACTTGCAAACACACAAGTGATAATAATATAAGGTATTATTGCAGACTTTTTACAAAAGGTACATACATAGATGTATATGGTTTCTATTTAATTATAAAAATTTTCGAACGGAGCATCGCTTACCAAAATCCGCAGTTGCGTGGAAATTATGAAAGTAAACAGTAAGAAAAAAAAGAAAAGATAAACTAATGGGATCGTGTCGTTGCGAATTACAAATGATCATATTGAGGATCTAATCTAATATAACTTCATTTCATCTCATGGAAGAGGTTCAAACATATTAGGTCTTATTAATAACTGTAATCTTCTTTTAATAGCTTCTTTTGTTAATTGAGAATCATTGGCAGGAATTTCATTAAACTTGATCAATAGATGAATATGAGAAATGGACCTAATACTTTGTAGATTAGTATAGTTTATAAACCAAACGTAATCTTGGCTCTTCTGTAATTTAAACTTGTTAGTCAACGTATCTTTCAAGAACATATCGATCTTCTCTGTCATTTGCTTGTTCATTGTTGGAAATTTGGCGTTACTTTGATCAACTTTAACGTCTATGCCATCGTCTAAAAAGATTGGTAATCTAATTTTAGACCAAACTAATAGGTGAATAACATTAGTCTCGTATTTATAAGGAAAATCGTTAGCTGATACTTCGAATAAGTCACTGCTAGAGAAACTTGCTTTAATTTTCCCTTCATCAGTTGGATATTTGGTATCATTTAATTCATTCAGTTCAACCATCGACCAGTTTAATTTGTCGAGAATATAATCAGTCACTTCAATTTCCTTTTCTTTAAGGTTCTTTCTGTGTTGTTGATAACCTGATGCTACTTGTGGGTCTCTTCTTAGTTTATATAATTCTCCAGTCTTTATATAATCGGCGACATCCTCCCATGTAATTACTTTTTCTGTGACGTTTGTCGAAAGCATATTGTCTGTATTATCGTCCTGAGCTTCAGTAGTCGTTTCAATTGGTTTAGTCATCATTAGGTTGCGTTTGTGTTTGTGTCTGTGTCTGTGTCTGTGTATCCTCAAGGGTCTGGAAGCTGTACTAATAATAGAATGTTTGTTTATATAATATTGGTGGAGTTTTTGTTTCGATCGTTTTCCCCGGTCGAAGTATCTGTCTCCGTGACTTTAAAAATAAGAATGGCAACACCAGCTAGCGTAACGTTGATAAGAAAGTAAGTCTAATTATGAGATTATATAGGGAGATGAAGAGTACATAATAGAATAAAGGATGAAGAAAAAATAACTTTTTATTGTACAAATAAATAAAGTAATAAATAATTGTGTGTAATCTATATTCTATAGGTAGATTTTAAATATAATGGGGGTAAGACTAAAACACATGAGTAGTATAGTATAAAATATTATATGAAGAAGCGAGGTTTTAGTTTACCTTTTAATTCTACATTTAGATTTGGTTGTGTTTCATCTACTTTACTGTTGTTCTGTACTAATTTCTGTGACGCATATGCCGATATTATGAATGGTAATGTGAAACCCGTGGTTAGATAAATCATATTGAATGATATCGTTCTGAGAGTAAATGGACTAAACATTTATTATTGTGATGGTGTGTATGTATGTGTATATTGAGCTTGGTTTGGTAAGAATATAAGAATAAAAGACGGAATAAACCACTCGAGACAACAACGAAGATAACAGAGATCTTGGCATCACTTTATATACGACCAGTGCCAACACCAAACTAAAATACACAATTCCCGTAACTGCAAATCGCATTGCATTACATAGAAATTTACTTCCACTTTCAGTTCTACTTCCAGTTTCTATTTCAATTCCCGGGCCATCGCATCTCTCTTTGTCTTCACTGTAATCCACAACAAACCACACACACACACCACCGTGCAGGCAAACAGACCACAACAACACCAGATTCATTGAATAATCAACAATCAACAGAAAAAAGAAACAAATCCCGCCCGCTTGGTTGTTACGGTTTCCATCTGAGCGAAACCACAATGCAGAACTTGTAATTGAATCACAACATCCAATAGAAATGGAGAAATGGAAAAACTCTACAGTGTATAACGTAATACACCCAGACACTACAGTGCATTCAAATGCATTGCCCTGTTATGGATACAATTAATTATACAGGTTCCATTTTCCATGCGATTAACGTACTGGGATATTGATGCGGGAAAAATCTATTATCACACAACACGAAAATAAAGACAAAAACAAAACCATTCAAAATTCAGGACAATTAATTGATGTGATATTTCACATAAGGAAGGGTAATGCTTTCAGACCGCAGTGCAATAGCTGGTTTCAAGTAGTTTAAATTAGAAATTTGGACAGGAACAGGAACACACATACACATATATATAGGGAACACCATACAATATGACCACATACCCTGTGATCTCATTGAAACCAAGTTATAATTCGGTTATAAGAGGGTGTCCCGGCTTGCCAGAAACCTTACCAAGAATAGAATGCCAATTACAAATCAGATCAAATAATGGTAACCCAATTAATATTGAAAAGGTGGAAATATGTTTAAAGACGATTGAGACACTGCATTCAACAAGCGGTATTACGTTATCTTCAAATCCTACAACTACCATTGAGAGTTCTATCATGCGAGGTATTAATGTTAATAATGGAACAATCAATACTAATCGCAGTAATACTACTGCTTCCACTAATACACATAATGGTAATGGTAGTAATAATACATCTCCGCTGATATCAAAGACAAAGAAGAGGAAGAATAAATTTGAAAGGGTAACGGTTCATTACAATAAAAATATTGTGTTGAGATCAGAACAAAAGAAACCTTTAGTAGGGATTGATATACCACTAACCATCGGCTTGCCAGATGATATTAAGGATACGAACTACAATAAAATTTTTGGGAACTGTATAACAGTATTGGAATGTAATGCAACATATAAACACAGCCGTATTAAAGAGTTTTCGTACCTTATCAATGTTGAAAGGTACACTTTCTTACCATCGACTTATCTATTTCCAAAGATTGCGAAGACTACATATTCTCCAGATAAAAAATTTAAAATCAACTATATAATCGACACCCCTTGTGTCACAACAGATGATCTACTGAGTTTAATAATAGAATTTAAACCAAACTTGAAAATTATCAATCTACAATCACAGAATAAGAATAGACTCTTTAATAAAAGGATAAAACTGAAAAATATCACCTTCCTATTAAAAGAATTACTACAGATAAATAACTCAAATAATGTCCGCCATATTAACCATCATCATTTGAACCCTCTGCCCGGCAACACTGTGGAATCAAAAGAAAACATATTGCAAGTTTACACTAAAGAAATCAATGAAGTAGTATCAACAAACTCAATCAAGTTTAAGATGGATATCCGAATATTCACAAAGGATAAATATTTTAAAAACTTTGAGACAACATCCCAGGAACCTGAATTCTTATATAAACTACCCTCGCATATTAAAAATACCAGTACAGATACAACTTCTACAAGCACGAATACGTATAGCACAGACCAAAATGAAATTAAAACACTACTGTTGCAAAATAAAAATAGAAATATACCATTCCAGTACCATACCTCAATAACAACAATGGGGTCCTTCTTCTCTATATTACATAATCTAACAATGAAATTTAAGATAAGTAATGGTAAAGACTTCGAAATTAACCAAAATATAACTATAACTCAATGGCCAAAATCACAACTGAAATACATTAAATTGTTAGTTAACCAGGAAAAAGAAACAGCAAGGTACGCCAAAAAATTTTATAGTAATTTTGGTGGTATAGTTAAGAGAAGGATTGATAATGATAATGACACTACTGGCGATAAAGATAGTTTCGAGGCAGGTTATTACTTAGAGTATCCTATACTGCCCCCAATGCTTCATAATTATAATGAAAGGACACCAACACAAGATAATATAAAACAAAGTCAAGATTTGAAATGTATGCAACAAATTCCAATTATAGAGTAGAGTCATATATGTAACATTATTTATGTAATACTTCGTTTGATATCATATAATCTTATTTATTGTAATACTTTTTTCTAATTTTATAAATTTACGAAAAAATTATTGGCATCTTTACCAGTAGCACAGAACCTTAAAAAACAATATCTGAAAAACAATCTGAATACATCATTGAATACAAATAGGGAGTAATGAAGGTATATAATTAGCCCAACAAATTCGACAAGAATGCCAGGAAAGGCACCAGTTAACTATTTTAGCGCAGAAAATAGTACAAGAAGTTTTCCTTCCGAACTGTACGAAGAAGTACCACTCTATGATTCACATACCACGCCACAGGAGAAAGAAACAACAGAAACTTTAGCAGAAATATATTCAATAATAGTGGCATTAGACCATGTCGAGAAAGCATATTTAAAGGATTCAATAACAACATCACAATACACAAACTCCGCAAATAAATTGCTCGCACAGTATAATACATATTTGAATAACGACGATGTGCGTAAAGAATTTGTCGATTTAGATCATTTCAAAACAAAATATAATATCGTTGCATCCAATGCAATAACTAGATTAGAGAGAGGTATCCCAGTCACAGTAGAACATGCTATAATCGATTCAGATTCTAATGAATCAAACAATGGAGGATCTGAGGGGTATTCAAAGAAAATTGGAGGTTACAATGGGAAGAATGTTGCTGAGGCTACTGGTAACTTTATTACAGTTATGGATGCATTAAAATTAAATTATCAAGCTAAAGATCAATTGCATCCCTTGATTGCAGAATTATTATTGAGTATTAATAAGGTTACCCAAAAAGATTTTGAATATAGAAAAAAATTAGTCGAGTGGATTGTTAAGATCAACAAAATGAAAGTTAGTGAAGTTTTAACAGAAGTAGAGATTAGGGAGTTATTATTTGATTTAGATATGGCATACAAGGCCTTTTATGCATTATTAGAGTAATCTATCTATAACAGGTATAATATATATATATATTAATTTGGATTATGGGTTTTCAAGAAATTTAGATAAAATATTTTTACCTTTCATTGTTGATTTAAAAGCTTCTAGCATTTTAAAAGTCTCTTTCTCACGAGCAGTTATAGTTTCAGATTCGTTTACAGGTTCTTCCTCTGCCTCTACTTTATTTGAATCACCCTCGTTTTCTTCCTTTCTCGATTCATCGCTTTCTGATATTACTTCATTTAGTTGCTCTCTTTCATTTTCCATTTCTTTTAGTTTATTTTCTCCTTTTGCTTTCCGAAATTTTAATAATGGAGACACTTTCATTTTAATAAGACGGTTTCCACTGAAAATATCATTCTCGTCTTCATCCTCATCTTCATTCAAATCATGATCATATGATATTTTCACTTTGGATGCCTTTTTAACTTTCTTTGTCGATGATTCTAATTCGGTATTATCAGTTCTATTAATTATTCTTTTTGTCGTGATTATATCTGCGAAATATGGTATCGTAACTTCAGTGCGTTCTATTACTGCAGGATATATAAATTTAGTGTCATCACTCTTCGGATCTAATTCACATCGAATTATATTTCTTAAAGTATAAATTGATTCTCCTACAATTTTTCCAAATATATTAACATCGACATCATATTCGTTGACCCAAGCTTTGGTACTCATAAACCAGGTATTAGTCTTTGTATTCCAACCAAGAATTCCATCCTTCGAAAATTTTAATCTTGAATTATATTCGATTGGTATTTTCTCACTGGAATTCATTGCGCCATTATCTTTAGTGTCATTTCGTATAAGTCCAATTAATTTGTCTTTAACGTAATTATTGAATGCATCTCCTATAAATTTTCCAGATGAACAACTCTTGATGAAATATAGGCAAGTTTTTGGGCATTCTTTTGCCCATAATTCCACCTCCAGATCACCCTTGGAAGTGAAAACAATACATTTTGCAGTTGTCTTTGGTTCAGACATAATATTAACACCCTTAAATATTGGTATAATTCAGAATGGACCTCCTCACAACCTCTTTTACCTATTATAATTTCATACAACTGTATTTTAAAGAGAACTATTTAAATATTCAAATTTTAACTAGTATAATATTATCCGGGTAACAATATGAAAAGTATTGTCTGTGAATTTTCTTTTTGATTCTGCAACAAACAAACTAAACGGCGACTAGCACAACAGGAAAAGAAAATTTCAAGAGATTAAAACTAAAGTAGGGTCTTTTAATGCAACCTTTCTCTTTTATGCTTGAAAGATCTATTAGGCTAGATATTCATTCTAAGGCAATAGAGTAATTAATAAGCATTAGGCAAAATCATGCTGAGTATCCTAAGAACTACAAGCAGGAGGCCACTATGGACCGCCACAAGAGCTTTAACTACTAGAAGCTATCTTTTACAAAAGCAAACAAATGATAAATCATCTAAGCCACAATCAATTTTAACTGATGATATGCTTGCTAAAGCTGGTATGAATATCGATGAACCAACTTCTAAGGATTCTCAAAAAGAGGATAAAGAAAAGCCAGAAGGTCCAACAACTAAAAAAACCAGAAGAAATAGAAAAAGTTCAACTGAGATTAAAAGGGAAAGATATGCCAATTGGTTCTATATATTTTCTTTTTCAGCATTAACTGGGAGTGCTTTATACTTGACCAGAAATTGGGAAGATGATGAACCAGAAGAAATTACCGCCAAGGTTGAAAATGGTTATGCTCCAAGCTTGATGTACAAGAGATTCAAACTTAGATTTAATTCCTATTTTACTTATTTCCAAGAACCACCGTTCCCTGATTTATTGCCACCTTCCCCTCCTCCACCTTATCAAAGACCATTGACTTTAGTCTTGAATTTGGAAGATTTATTAGTTCATTCAGAATGGTCTCAGAAGCATGGTTGGAGAACTGCCAAGAGACCAGGTGCTGATTACTTCTTGGCTTACTTGTCCCAATACTATGAAATTGTTTTGTTTTCCTCTAATTATATGATGTACTCTGAAAGAATTGTTGAAAAATTAGACCCATTACATGCCTTTATCTCTTATAATCTATACAAGGAACATTGTGTTTATAAGGATGGTGTTCATATCAAAGATTTATCCAAATTAAACAGAGATGTTAAGAAAGTTATTATTATTGATACTGATCCAAATTTTTACAAGTTACAACCAGAAAATGCAATTCCGATGAAACCATGGGATGGTAAACCAGATGATGAGTTAATCAAGTTGATTCCATTCTTAGAGTACTTAGCTACTACACAACCAAGTGATGTTAGACCAATCTTGGACGGTTTTAAAGATAAAAACAACATTCCTGTCGAATTCCATGACCGTGCTGTTAAATTAAAAGAAAAATTCATCAGTGAACAAAAGGCAAAAGCGGAGGGTAATTGGGCTTTGAAACTGTTAGGTGTTGCTAGTAACTCGAATTCATCAATAAACAAATTCCCGTTGGATTTGATTCGTGAGGAAGGTGAAAAAAACTATGTTCGTTTCATGCAAATGATCGAAGAAGAAAAGGAAAAGTTAAAGATTCAACAAGAACAAATGAGTGGACAAACATTTACTTTGAAGGACTATGTTGAAGGTAATATTCCAACACCTGAGGAACAAATGAAAACTCAATTGGAAAAACAAAAGGAAATCGATGAACTTTTCGAACAAAAGAAGAAGGAAGAAGGAAATGCTAAGAAATGATTGACATCTCATCTTTTTCCTTTGTTTGAATGTAATTTAATTCTACTGTCTATAATTGTATATAACCTTAAATATATAATAACTACGTTGTTAATGCTATTTGTATATATTTTGTATTGATGTATTTTGATAATATGTTGTGTTACTCTAAATACTCTTGGATGTAACTCACCTTTTAGACATCTCAAGCTGTCTATGATTTTCTTTTGAGTATAAATACCAGCTATTTATCTTTGATTTATATAAAAAAGGGTCTAAACATTTCAGGAAGTTTCATTTCAACTTTAAAGTTTCCCTTAGGCAAAATTACTACCAACCTTATTTATTTTTGGCAGGCACTCATATATAATTATCATAAAATAATACCTGCTAGTAACAGAGTAATATTTGAATTTCGCAAAACAAAATTCAAATAGATATAATTTGGGAACATATGCCATTAGTGGCTTTATAATAATTATGACCACATTATGAGACAATAAATATAAACGTTATTGCTATTTAACGGTAATTTTTATAATTGTTTTAACATTACTATATTTAATAATTACAAGATTTTGTTGAACAAGAAAGAATATTATTCCCGGTTCTAAACATATATTATCTTGGCTCATATTATTCCCCATATAAACAAAACAATTTATTTAATTTCCAACAAAGATAAGAAGCGTTTAACAAAGATCATATATCTCTCAGAATTCTAAAAGGTTTGAACTTTGTAACAGGCGTTAATGTAACATACTTGCATTGGATTGAGCTTGGGTGCCTTAAGATAGATAGTACAAGTGTCTGTTTTAAGAATAATCGGAAAAAGAGAATACTAACCGTTGACATAAGTATTTAATGTTGTTGACTACTTATGGTATGAGATTAGAATATCACAAGTTACAATTAGATACGGTTGATAATTATTTCCTTTGCAAATTATCAAATTATCTTAATATTGAATGCTGAGACGTTATTACGTGAAAAAGAGGGGTAGAGTTTTCCATTGTATTCTTCATACCAATTAACCCACTACTGATTGCGTTGCTGTTGAGGTATATAGAGACACTTCGGAATATATATTGTTTTAATTTTCCGGTGATTACCTTCGTTTGACACAGTGATGTGGTTGGTGTGCCTCTTGAAGAAATAGCTTTTTTTGATCAAAAAAGAGGGTATTTCGATAAGTAGTCGCCTATCTATAAGAAGCACGTAGAAAACGATGAAAACTCAAAATATTGATGAATAAAGTGGGGTATCGTATATCTAGGCTGATGCGACCTCGTATTCTCGTCAATACGTCATTGGGAAAATAGTATGTAGATCTACAGGCTATACCGTTTCCGTGGAAATAGATCAATTCATTGGTATGAGAAATTTGGCCATCTTTTCAATATTCATCGTTTGGTAAAGACAAAGACAACCGCAACTAGCAGTCAATCCAGTGAGAGGCGTCATTTTAATAGTAACTGTTGAAAGCATTTTACTCTCAAGAGACTCGGTGACAACTATAACTATTAGTTATACATTCTAATGGGATATCTTTAACATTATTCATTCCCCTATCCTTAGATTAGATTGTCCAATATCTTAATTGCTAATTTTTAATTTAGTATTCACTTTTAGTTTTACTAAGGGATACCAAATATACTTTTCAACGATCTCATCTACTACGAAGTTCCAACTCTCTGTGAATTGTTAGATTATTAAATTATTCGTAATTCTTAACGGTATTATAAATATAATATAGTTTCATGTTTCCGCCTTACGTTATTGAAAGTATTGTTAGTAACAGTCTGGGAGCCGAAAAAGGACGCTCCTTGAAATATTCTATTTTCTTATCGTTTGCTTCTTCCTTTTTCCATTTCGGAATTGTCCCAAACCGACGTATTCCACAAGAAGAGAATAAATGGCCTTTCCGATTATTAATATGTATGGTTTGAATTCCGTTCTTTTCTCTTCCGTTCCATTGCTTTTAGTTGCTAGTGCATGTCCAACTCAATAATTCACCTTGTTGTGGTTGTACTTGTAACTGTAATTTTAATTGCTGTATTTTCGGTCTGTCTGGTAGTTGTTAGGACACGGATATACTGTTGGCGCCTAACGGTTCTAAAAAATTGCTGAGTACACAGTGGTAGTTTAACTGTCATGGATTTGCCAATTTTATTTGCTTTTTTTGGCCGTTGTGAAACACTTAGGTACTTTCACCACAGAGGATCAAAGTTCCGTTAACCCGCATTATTTCCCTTAATCCGGAATACCTTCGAACTTAAGGTTGTAACAATTATCTAACCCGAAATTCCGTTCTCGAGATCCTATGGGGTCCCATCGTAACAAGTAAGTAAATAAGTAAGCAAGCTCATCATCCATAATACACTATTCAACAAGAGACAGCGAAGGCGTCTGGGTCATGTATGTAAAGAGCTCATTGTTTCTAACCTATCCAATGGTCTGTTTCTGTTTATTCCCTCCCTAAGAATCCGCCTTGAAATGTAAACATTAAGATATTACTAATTCTATGACAAGGACAATATAGTCTTACTAAAAACAATTCTAAAGAACAAATGTTACTAAGTTCAAAGCTTTATATACATCCTGCAAAATTGGGATATATAAGGGTCACCTATATTCTTATTTGTAAAAATTAGAATTCAATTCAATTCAATTCTTGTTCTTCTACTCTTGTTATTTATAATTACACAATAAGTATTATAATATAAAGCAATAACAATTAAATAAAACAATTACAAAATAAATAAATAAACAAAATAAATAAAAAATGTCTTCAACAAACTACGAAAAGGTTGACCCAGTCACAATTACTCTACCAACAGGTGTTAAGTATGAACAACCAATTGGTCTATATATCAACAACGAATTCATAAAGTCAAGCCATGGGAAGAAAATAGCAGTTGAAAACCCCACTAATGAAGAAATAACAACACATGTATACGCTGGTTCTAAGGATGATGTCGAATATGCTGTCCAAGTAGCAGAAAAGGCTTTCTTCAAATCAGAATGGGCTACACAAGACCCAAAGATCAGAGCTAAATATTTGAACAAGGTCGCTGATATTATGGAACAAGATTTAGAACTAATGGCATGCATTGAAGCCTTAGATAATGGTAAAACCCTAGATCTAGCACGTGGTGATGTTGGCTTAGCAATCAACTGTATTAGAGACGCCGCAGCTTATGCTGATAAAATTGATGGCAGAACCATTAACAGTGGTGATGGTTACATGAATTTCACCCTTAAAGAGCCAATTGGTGTCTGTGGTCAAATTATTCCATGGAATTTCCCATTAATGATGTTGGCTTGGAAAGTCGGCCCTGCTTTAGCCATGGGTAACGTTATTATCTTAAAGCCAGCTTCTGCTACTCCATTAAACTCGTTATTCTTCGCCTCTGTATGTCAAAGAGCCGGTGTTCCAGCTGGTGTTGTTAACATCATTCCAGGTTCTGGTAGAGAAGTTGGTACCACCATAACTGAACACCCAAGAATTAGAAAGGTTGCATTCACTGGTTCTACTGATATTGGTAAGGATATTGCTGTTAGAGCCTCTTCTTCTAACTTAAAGAAAATCACCTTAGAATTAGGTGGTAAATCAGCACATTTAGTCTTTGACGATGCAATCATTGAAAAGACTATTCCAAACTTGGTCAACGGTATTTTCAAGAACGCTGGTCAAATTTGTTCTTCTGGTTCTAGAATTTACGTTCAAGAAGGTATATATGATAAGTTGATGGCTGCATTTAAGACATATGTTGATGCCATTAAAGTAGGTAACCCATTTGACGAATCTAACTACCAAGGTGCTATCACAAATAAAGACCAATTTGACACTATTATGAGCTACATTGCTATTGGTAAGAGTGAAGGTGCTAAGATCTTATCTGGTGGTGAAAGAGTCGGCACAAAGGGTTACTTTGTCAGACCAACTATTTTCTATGACGTCACGGAAGATATGAAGATTGTCAAGGAAGAAATTTTTGGACCAGTCGTCACTGTCTCTAAGTTCAAGACCCTTGAAGAAGCTGTTGCCATGGCTAACGATTCTGAATTCGGTTTAGGTGCTGGTATCGAAACTGAAAACATCAGCGTAGCATTAAAGGCCGCTAAGATGTTGAAATCTGGTACCGTCTGGATTAACACATACAATGACTTCGATTCTAGAGTTCCATTTGGTGGTGTTAAACAATCTGGTTACGGTAGGGAAATGGGCTCTGAAGTTTTCGAATGTTACACTGAAGTTAAAGCTATTAGAATTAAGTTATAATATTTTTGCTTCTGTTTCTAAACATTTTATCTATTCTAATTTTGGACATATAGGGATTTCAGCATTCAACATCTTCATAGTTTTTAATATGTACATACAAATATCTCAAAAGTATATATTTAACGAATTATATTGATTTAACTTTTTTTTGCTTCACTACAACCAGTGACAAATATTTTTTGTAGGTGGGAGGTTCTCGGGCTGTCAAAAATATTTTGCTTTTAGAATATCAAAAATTCTTATGTTATTAAAGTTGGCCTATCGGATTTTGAATTTAAAGCATGTGTACTTTTATACAAATGAAAGATATCATTTTTTTCTTTTGTTAACTAATAAAAGCCTTTGACGTATTGATGTAGGTATTTTGAATGAATAGAATATCATTTATGAAAACCCCATTAAAGATTTCATCATTACCACTAGTAGGATGTTGTAATCACCAAATGATTATCTCTAGAACTAGGGTCTCTATACCATCACAAGTTAGATTATTTAGCATAACACGTCACAAATATGTGCCCATTAATCATAGTAATACTGCAGCTATGTTGCTACAGAAGAATCTAATACAGAGAAATAACACATTATATGGATACGGATCAGGAATAATAAGATGCACTGTATTTGATTTACAAGGAAACACAGGGACACCAGCTATTGAAATGAAAAGAGAAGATCTTGTTACACAACATGGACTACTTCCAAGAGATTTAAGAAAGATTGAGAAATCCAAGAAAAATGATTTAGTTCCAAGCTTACTAGTAAGAAAAAACGGAATCTTGATTAGTTTGCTTACTATCAAAGCATTAATTAAATCTGATATGGTTATTATTTTTGACTCCCTTGGTGCAGGAATGTCTTTGAATTCAACAACACAGAAAAGTTTTATACATGATTTAAAATTGAGATTAAAGAATGAGAATACAAACGAAGCTAATGCAGATACTTTGCCATATGAGTTTAGGGCATTGGAAGCTATCTTTATATCTGCTTTATCCAATTTATCGAGCGAAATGAAAGTTTTATTATCGTTCTCGGAAGGTGTTTTAAATGATTTAGAATATAGCATAACGAGAGATAAACTGAGGTTCTTACTGGTACAAAACAAAAAATTAAGTATTTTTTACAAGAAAGCAATTTTAGTAAGAGACATGCTGGATGATTTATTAGAACAGGATGATGTATTGTGTGCCATGTATTTAACAGATTTTCAGCACGGGAAATGTAGGGTTGATGATGACCACACTGAGATCGAGATGCTTTTAGAAACTTATCATAATCATGTGGATGAAATTGTACAAAAGACTGAAAATTCAATAACTAACGTAAAGATGACAGAAGAAGTTATCAATATCATCTTAGATTCCAACAGAAATCAGCTGATGTTGTTAGGAATTCGTTTCAGTATCGGTATGCTATCACTAGGGGGAGCTCTATTTATTGGTTCAATTTATGGTATGAATTTGGAAAATTTTATAGAAGAAACTGGCTATGGTTATAGTTTAGCCGTAGGTATTGGCACCATAACTACAATAGGGCTCTATGCGCTCAGTATCAGACACTTACATAGTTTACAAAGAATATCCTTAATGAATAACTTAAAGAATCAAAGGAATAGTTGAACGAGGAATATAACGAAACTTAAACTTATTAATTGAGCAAATAGGCGCTTTTAAAAGAGAATATAAAGAAGTCACATGCAGGGATGAAATTTAACCCGAAGTGACAATATAGAATTATAGAAATGCAGCTGTATGAGCATTAGAATAACTAGACTACTCGTATGTGAATGATCTGAAAATAGTTAATAAAAGATATTATATAGTATAGTTCATACATATCCTTTAATTTAAAAAATATGCACCAAATATATTAAGAATATTAGTTAACATAAAAAGAAAAAGAAAGCTCGCACTCAGATTTGAACTAAGGACCAACAGATTTGCAATCTGCTGCGCTACCACTGCGCCATACGAGCTAAATTTCAATTTTTCTAATAGAACAAAGCCATGACACTGACACTTAGCTATTAGGGTTAGAAAGTGCAGTTAGGGTACTATATGGTTACTAGGGTTTCTAGAAGTCGACGACAAAAACTATAAAATGGTCAGAACAAAGTGATAAGGATCTAGGAGTTTACAACTCAGGAATAGGATATAAGTGTTGGAAACTCGGAATAGGATTATACTGAGCTGTTGACTCAGTTTCATAAGAAATGTCTGATTGTTTAACGAACTAGAAAATAGGAATACAAAGGTATAAATAGAGAAGCTATTGTGAAGTTGTAATATATTTTCTTGTCTCAATTATTATATATGTTGTATATATATTTATTTAGAAAAAGAATCAAGTAATTTTAGATAGAAAATTAGCTATTCACCTAATAGAAGATTATTACAATTTTTGTGTAAGAGTTGTCTCTTTTTAAACTATTTAATTTTTGTAATTTATTCCTTATGTTAGAGCTCTATTAAGTCGGTAGTTATTATGAATTATAATAATCGATGTTTTGTGAATGATTCTAGTTCGGGACGCTCGAGAATACTTTCTGTTACTATCAGGAGATTGATTTTATTAATTAAAGTTAGTTGTAGTAGTTAACGATAATTAAAGGTTAGATGAATTGTTATTCTTCTTGATTAATGATTATTGTAATCTATTAATCTTGATTATTGATAATCTTCTGATAGTATTCTTCAACTAGAAACTGGAAAGAATTTGAGAGAATGATTTTAATCCATCTCACAACCTGTTTATATACTTTTTAATTTATTTAACACGAATACATTTTATGAATGTAACATGATACCTCCTTTAGATTCCCTGCAGAAGAATACTAATGGATGGTTTACAAGAGAGTAACATTAGAATGCGTGACGCCCGGTTCATTAAGTCATTTGTCCTACATTCTTCTGACACCCAAATACCAGAGTCAGTTCATTAAGCTGGCCTCTCCTATTTCTAAAATAAGTAATATCTTATTCAACTTATATAGGATGGTCATACATCGTCATGATGCCATCTAACGTCACCTCTAAGGATGCGTATAATAATAGTAATAATAATGCACAGCATTGTACAACGTCTAGGGCATAATACAACATATCTTTGGATTAGGGAAGTATTTAATAATTGCACAACATTGTTCTTATTCAACGTCTAGGGCATAATAATAATAATAATAATAGTCGTTCAGAGGCATACGCACTGATAGAGTGTTTATTTTTGCTTAAAGATATCATTATTGATTAGTGTATGGAAAAATAATTTAAGGTTAGAAAAGGAAGTAAATATCTTTTACTACTTGTAATCTTTGTATAAAAGTTCAGTTTATTATAAAATCATAATTATGTAAAATAAATAAATTAATTAATTAATTAAGAATCAATATCAATCAGATTGTATACTTGAAGTATTGGTCTATTTATACGTCTCTGGGAAGTGAAGTAAGGTGTGAAAATTTTTCACATCGTCGATAAGTTACACTATTCTCGTTGACCATCATCTGTGACCATTATAAGTTAATTGTTTGTAGTCGAACATTGATTTCCTTATATGAACACTCGTGTCGTTCATAACTTTCTATATGCTATTGTTTTATTTTTGTGTTTCGTGTTCAATCGCGTTCGTGGTTGTTAGTAACCTTCGTATTAAACTTGATATCCTATAAACCACCCATATTATATTCATAGTACCATATAATCTCCGTTTCAGCAATAGTACTAACCAACATTGTCTGAGACGAATTTCTGGCAAACATGTTTCAGCAATAGTTGAATAATGCCTCCACATTTAATTTAGATTGGTTTTCCTTTTTAGGAAATACCATGAGGATAATAATATGTGTTCTTTAGACACCCCTCACGATCAGTAACAACTACGTTGTCGTTGGATTTAATAATTCTTGAAACTTTAGTTTCAATTCTGTAGCTGTTGTTCTTTTGAACACTCGATTTAATCCGAATTGATTAAAGATTCTTGGTTTTTGAACATATTGAATGATATATGTAAGTTATCTTACTCTATATAATTCTTAATTAGTTCTCTGCTCTTTTTATAATAAGATATACAAGAGTAGTAATAATATATAATATATACTTATCATTTCAATTGATGTTATTTCATATAACAGTTGTTTGTAATGAGATACCTACTACATTGTCGTCCTTGCGTACCTACCTCGTATTCATTGCTTGACATTGAGTCAAACAATGTAAAAAATTTCACTAATTGAGTCATCATAGTAAAAAGGTTATATTTTGTCATACGTCATCATATACGGTAATTTGCCATGACAACCTTGTATTTTGTCATTATGTACGGGAATATACCGTAACAACAATTGCCTTATTTAAAGTTAGTACACCAGAATAAGATAGTTTTAATTTATTATATTTATATTTAGTTTTGATACATAAGATATCAGAGAGAAAATATATGCTTATGGCATAAGACTCACGTGATAATTATTGGTATTGTTACTGTTCTTTTTATAGTCGAATGAGATCAATAAAAAAATACACTATGCTACCTTTCCAATTAAATTTAAAAATGATATAAATAATCGCTATACGGTTATTATATGTTTTATACTTTAGTTTACATGCTATCTTATAAAGGATTTGACTGGATTTGGCTCTTCTATTACATATAATTATAGTTTTTTCAGTAGTTTGAAAAATAGTTTGAAAGGAAGTAAGAAAATTTTAAAGCTCGTTGGATATTATTATATGGAGGTTCAATCCAGTTAGTGGACATGATAAAATTTGATTACCGAGTAGAAATTAAGGCTCTAAAGGATGTAAAATATTTTAAGATATATGCATAGCATAGAAGCAGCTAGTGTTACACATTAACAATAAAAAATGGTTATTGGTAATTAATTGATGGGTCTATCCCAATTTACACCTTATTTTTTGACCTTTTGTACTGGATAATCAATTGAATTACTATGGTAAAAGTTTAATTGATTAAGAACCTTATTAACAGAGTTAACATATTTCCGTGTAAAAAATGTTGCGATTTTAGTTTTCACTATGGTTAACATTCCAAGAAAAAGCTCAGCAATTAAAATCAACAACTGCAATAAGAGTTTAATTTGTAAAATTTCTATCCTTTAGTGTCCTCTTGAATAGTATGTCTGAAATATCTCAGTCTAACAAATAAATATCACTTCATGCTCGAAAAATCTTAATATTCTTGATATTTAAAAAAACGTGATTATTTTTAAATTTTAATATATTTATTTCATAAACATTAAGAGATGTACACTGAACAAATTATTCTAATGAGTAGTTTCTGTAAATGACTGAACCAACATTTGGTAATAAAACAAGTAAATGATTGAGTTTTTTCGATTTATATCTTGAAAATTAGGCCGGTTGAAATGTCTCCCATTAAAACAACAATATAAGAGGTTCCCACAATTACCATGTTTCTTATTATTTATATTATAATTCAATAGCGTTCCGTGAATAATTATTTTTTAAAAATTCTGTCCGCGAAATGAACCCACTATCTGCAAAAATTATGAATCGGATTACTGCAGAGGTTGGAAAGACCAAGGATTGGAAGGAATAGGAAAGGAACACACACCTAGATATCTACACCAAATACATTAGAGATAGACACAATTAAGAAAGGAGAACTTTGTTTTATGCCATATCAATACTAATCTACGAATAAAAACAAAGTATATATATAGATAAATAAAAATAGCCATGTTTTTAGCTAATATGAGTAAGGCCAGTCGAGCTACCCTTAGACCACTTTATCGTTTCAACACGATCCTATTTCGTGCACAAAGTGAGAAATTTATGAGCACAGAAATTAGAAAAGCTATCGAAGATGCAATTTCGTCTGCGCCAGTTGTGTTATTTATGAAGGGTACGCCTGAGTTTCCACAATGTGGATTCTCTAGAGCGACGATTGGTATGTTAGGGCAACAGGGTGTTGATCCTGCTAAATTTGCAGCCTATAATGTGTTAGAAGACCCTGAATTGCGTGAAGGTATTAAAGAGTTTTCTGAATGGCCTACGATTCCACAGTTGTTTGTGAAGAATGAGTTTATTGGAGGATGTGATGTCATTAAGAGTATGGCAACTTCTGGAGAATTAACTGAGTTGTTGGAAGAAGCAGATGTCCTAGTTCCGGAAGTAGAAGAAGATGCTTAGTAATCAAGCAAGCAAGAAATTAATTTGTATTTTGATTATATATAAAATAGATGTATTCTCATGCCTTTAGTCTTGTAAATAATTAGTACTCTATTTACAAACTCCGCTCTCTATATCCATGTGCAATAATTTTAATATATATATCTATAATATATATATATGTCGAATGTAGGACGATAGAGAGGTAAGAAACGTTTGATATTTAATAATTCTTGTATTAGATTGGATGAAAGTACTATGTTAGTAATATTCCAGTCAATAAGATCTTTGTTTAATATAAAGCAAAGGTAGGAATTATTAATGTGCTTGTTTGATATTCTTCGTTTGTTTGTTTGTAAAGTTGTTTTGCTTAGTTTCGAACCTGATATTTTTTATACTCCAAGATGGACAAGGCGGGAGGCTGTGATATGGACGAAACTATCGCACTTGTAAAAAGGTGAGTGTTAGTGTAAAATAAATATACGTATATAATTGAAGTTGAATGATGCGAAAATTTGATAATGGAATGCTTAAATAATTGAATAAATAAATAAATTTATATGGTTTATTTTATTTTGAGTGCCAATGTTTTTTAATATTATTATTATGTGTATAATATTTTTCAAAGTTTTTCAATGTTTTTCTCTAAATCTAAGTTGAAGTCTGTAAACAACACAGCATTTGAATCTCTTCTTAAGAGTATTTGTTTTTGTTTATTCCTCTTTGGAGTTGAGGCAGACGAAGTAGACGAAGAAGGTGGAGCTGATGATAATGATAATGGTAAAGCCAAAGATGATTCATTGCCATTATTTGACCTAAATAAGGATACAATCTTGGATAAAACAATTTTGAAGTTTGAGATGTTGAACAATTGATGCTTTGCGCATAACCAGGTGTAGAAGGTAAACTCACCATACAATATAAAGAAGCCCAGGACGAAGCCAGCTACGACACAGGATAAAATATGTGTTAAAAATGAAGTTACGAAATCTGCATCGTCCATGTGCCATGAGGAACCCTTAGAGATACTGAAGAAAGATGTTGGTTGTAACTTATAGTCGTCGGGTTGTAGTACTCTAATATTATTATCGAAGTTAATCTTTGTCCATCTCTTATACTGTTTCCATACGATACTGATAAAGAGGGGACCAGTTGAGGACATAATAGTCATGTATGGATTGTACCAATTCTTGTTATAGTGATCTAATGATTTGATAACTTTCAATAGAAAAGGGTGTCTAGGTACGAAACCCATAACGTCATTGGAGACGCCTAGCGGTGAAGTTTTTCTTAGAAACGCCGAGTATTTCAATAGTGGGTCGAGTGGCCGTTGGCAACCATCGTCCAGATCGATGTATATACCCCCGTAGGTTAATAAGACAAAATATCTCATTGCGTCAGCCCTTTGTATTGGATACTTGTAGTTTTTGTATGTGTTTAGAAACCATGGAAACTCTTCTTTGATAAAATCAAGTGCTGTTTCGTCGGTCCAAAGGATGTATTTGTAGTCAGGATGCAAATCGATACACCTCTGTTGGCCGTCCTTCCAGTGTTCCGGGATGTTGTTAGTTTTGTAAGTTTGATGGATAATTTTTGGTATGAGGTCTTGTTGTTGAGAGGGGTTGTTGATTGTGTTATTTTGTGATAATGATGGGTTTAGATCGTTGTACGTTAGTGCTTCCCTTGAGGTGTCGTCTATAATAAGGGATATTAGGTCAAATGTGTAGTATACTATTGAAACTACTAGGGCAACATTTGCAAATATTAAATATTTTAGTTCTCTTTTCATTGTAGTTTAGTGTCTTATTAAATCTGGTGCAGCATACAAAGATACAGTATAATTTAGCTTAATTTAATTTATTTAGCGTTGCTATGTAGTTTTATGTAGTGTACAGAATGATGATGACGATATTTGTAAACGTTGTTTTTTTCTTGTCGTTGTTCTTGCTCTTACAGAAATTGTTTATCTTAAATACATATATATATATATGTATGTATTTATGTACTAAAATAGCTAGTGAGTATATAACAACGATGCTTGCTACCTTTACAAGAGTGATATTTAGGACACGCTAGAACGCGGTAGAATACAGGCAACACGATGTACCGGGGCGGGTGTGAAAAAAGAGAGTAGGTAAATACTCCAAACCCACAGCTACAAAAGCGAAAAGTAAAAGCTAGGCAAATACAAATACAAATACAAATACAAATACAAATGCAGATGAAGATGCAGATGCAAATGCAATACCGACGGCAACGACACATATATAAGTAAAAGAAAAAGTACAACATTAACATTGTAAAATTGTCAAAACACGCGAAAACACAACGTCAACAACAACAACGTCCCGTCTCCTTCTTTTTTCTTCCCGCTTCGTTCATTTTAGTCCGCCGACTCTTGCCGTGGAGGGAAAATCTCAAGTAAAAAAGGAACGTGTGTGTGTGGTGTGTGGATCCATGGCGTATATGGTGCCTGGGTTTGCGGTTCCCGGTGAAATTCGCAATGATAGAAACACGCACACCCATGACTGTCGTGACAACGGCGATGACACTAGGTGCGCTTATCGTGAGGAGAGAGGAATACAGATCAGAGAGAGAGAGAGAGAGAGAGAGTCAGCGGTTAGATTGTCAATAGGAACGAGTCGAGGATTTCCTGTGTGCGTTGCACGTTGAGCTGGTTTTTCGACGATTGAGTGTGCAGTAATAGTAGTTCTGTGTGTGTGTTTAGTTGTTTGAGTTTCTCGTTTCTTAGCTGGAGATCGATTTGTGTATCTGCCGCAATGGTTGACTCAATTTCATCGTTGTCTTGTGAATTGAGGTACTGTAGTGGGTGTATGTCGCGTTTGACGATGGCAGGCTTGGTTTCTTCGGTTATTGCCGCCGCTGTTGTTGTCTTTGTATTTGTTTCAGATAGTGGTGGTGGTGGTGGTAGCTTAGTTGTGTGCGCTTCTGTTTCCCCATATCGATAGTTTTGGTTTTGATAGCGATTATATCTGTAATTATAACCATGTCCTGGGTTATTGCTATGGGCAGGTATATTACCTGTAACAGGGTATGGATGATGATGAGCAGGTTGATGATAGTATGAAGACGAACCTCTATAATAGCGGTTATTATACCCACCACGATAACTCATATTACCACCTCTTCCTCGGCTTCCTCCGCTTCCTCCGCGACTGCTGCCATAACTACTTTGATAATACGGATTGTTATTATACCTTGAAGAATTGTTTCCTTCACTCATACTTGCTATTCTTTCTATTCGGTCTTACTCTCTCTCTCTCTCTCTCTCTCTCTCTCTCTCTCTCTTCTACAACACTGAAATTGTTGCCATATGTTTTTAAATGATTTTAAATGCTTTTTTCGGTTTTTCATTTTTTATTGCAATTTTAATATTTTATCATTTTGAACGGGTTAACGTGTTTAAGGGTGAGATTACAATTACTTTTCTATGAACAATACATCACATATTTGGAGAACTATTGGAGAATTATTCAATTAATGTATGTAAGTAATTCTTAACTTCTTATCTCCAGCTTACATTACCATATCATATCATATCACCTTCATTGTTCAATTCAAAACGGGCTCACACACTTACATACACACATATATATATATATAAATAACCGTATAAGATTGCCCATATCAACATAAACCCTTGCGTCTTCTGACACATTAATAAATTTGTTACTATCTTATAACCTTATTACCAAATACATACATATACGAAAAGAACCCTCTTAACTTAAAATGAACTACAACAATAATAATACTAACAATTCTTCATTCACCCCAGAACAGAAAAAGATTATCATTGAACATTTATTAATCACAAAGAATTCTTCTACGCAAACAAAAAACTACTCTCATGTTCCATGTAAATTCTTTAAAAATGGTAATTGCCAAGCAGGCAACTCGTGCCCTTTCAGTCACTCACTAGACTCCCTACAGGCTAATAGGACTCCATGCAAATACTTTAAACTAGGTAACTGTAAATTCGGTGATAAATGTGCAAACTTACATGATAACAATACTCTAAATCTTCCTTCAACAACCATAAATAAAAAGTATAAAAATTATTTTGAAAATGATAATATTTTACCTAATAGTAAAAATAATATATTCTATCCTAATATAAATAATAATAACAATAATAATATATGGTCGTATGACCCAGAAATTGATTCAAAAACAATAAACCACAGAAGACAATCTTCCCTTTCTTCAACTTCAACCACGTCTTCAACAAACTCGCAATTTTCAACAAATTCTCCACCTTTACTCTCTTCTTCCTTAGATAAATTCCCAAATATTACTCCTTACACAACAAATACATACTCATATCAATATCCAAATTCATATAACAACAACATAAATAGTTTTAAAATAGATGAGGAACCAAATCCATACTATAACAACTTATATAAGCAACCAAGCACGAAGCTAGCCACAAATTCACAGTATACAAACTTAAATAATAATGCTCACAACCATAGCATTAACAAGGACTATTTAAATCAATCGACACAGTTCATGTTTGATGATTTGCCATTTTCTTCACAACCATTTCACTAAGCACGGACACACACCTATCTACTTTTATATAAATATACTTTAATATATCCTTTTTTTTCCTTTTTAGTTATCTAATCGTTTATATACTAAAATAAAATAAAATAGAAAATAATGTATACAAACTTCTAAATGCGACAATTTAATCATCCCGCATTTGGTCTATTTTCTTTTTTAACATCATAATAACCTCCAGTACATGACCCCCTGTCTAATGTAAAATCATTAGCTTGATCACAACGACAATGGAATTGTTTATAAGTATTATCGTCGATTGGACAATTATAACGTGCAACTTTATTTAATCCACCTTGATTGCCAAAATCGATTTGTTTATATCCAATAAAAGAGAAATGTTGGATTTGATCCTTTTTCAACAACATAGATGCAATTAGACTATGTACTAACGCACTGTTCCAACCATCATAGAATAGCCCACCTTGTTTATCTAACTTTTGAAGGAGAATTTTAGCTGGCTCAGACCTCAATAAATTTAAGTTCATGACACGGAAACTTGAATCAAAAATACAACTATTATAATGCACTGTATCAATATCATCTAGATTACCAATATCATCAATAATAAATCTAATAAAACTCTTTCCAAGATCAACCAGCATAGGATTTTCCTTTACGAACTCTTTGAAAACATCAAATATATTTGCAATGTAATCAAAATCTGTTTGTTTATATGAAATGGCAAATCCAAGAATCTTGTTCTTGTCCTGCATCATTCTGAAGATATCCATATCAAGATCGCATAACAATTCCATACCAGGTTCAACATTCCAAATCCAGTCAACATCATTTAAGAACGGTTCTTTATGTAAATACATTGTGAAATATCTGTTGTAATGTCTAAACAGTACTGAATCTCCAAATGTGTCAATTTGACTCAATCTGACCTTAGACTCAGATAGTCTATTTGATTGAATCCATTCAGGCATTTCCCAGAACCATTCCTGATTGACCACTTCAAATTGAACATTGCTTTTCTCCCCAATGAGAGATTTTACTTTTCTCATAAATATACCGTTTTCATACTCAGAACCATCTAAACTCAGAATAATCCAATCGTACCCAAAATATCCATTGAATGTTTTTTCAACAGACTCTATACTCTCAAATATATGTTCCTGTTCGATCTTCTCACCGATTGGATTTGATAAGTACATTACAAACCTTGCATTTGGACGATATCCTTTGTTCGCAAGGGATGGCAATAATGCATACTGTGTTGAGTTGGTTGCAAGTTTTTCCTTTTCTATAGCTTTCTTAATACGTGATTTGACTTTCTTCTCTTTTTCTTCTTCGGTCTCAATTTTGCTGTCGTCTTCGGTTATAGAACTCGCCAGTACGGATGTTTCGACACTGCCTGTAACAGAAGCCAATTCCCCAAATTCAGATCCTGTTGGTATTAGGTCCGTATTTGTATCTGTGTCTGTGTCTGTGTCTGATACTGAGCTCAGTAGTTGAGATGATCCATTGATGCGATGTAAGTTCAGAAATATCAAAAGTAGGACAAACACAACAAAGACGAAACGAAAGTTTCTCTTTAGGTACTGAAAATACCTGTTATTTTCAATCTTTTTTTTCAGTTGTGACAGTTGCAGTTGCAAACGTTGTTGCAGCCTTGGTGGCTGCTGTGTAGTAGAATCATTATTAGTTAATTTAATTTTTTCCATCTTGCATCAATCACTCTATGCATATATATATATATATATATCGATGTATATGTATATATACAGTTGTAAGTATAGGTAGGTAGCGAAGCTTATAGATATATATTTGGTTATGTGATTATGAAGTTGTAGATATTCAACTGTCTTTTATTCTTTTGTCAACCACCGTGTCTTTACAACACTTTCCATTTCGTTTTTCTGAATTGTCAAGGGTAACTGATTTTCCAGATGCGTCGCGATTTTCACAATTTTTGAGTAGATGCAAAGCCGTCTGTGATAGATAAGAATTTGTAGCTGGGCGATCAGGACAGAGAGGTGTGAGTGAGTGGATATCTGTGTGTATGAGTATGATTATATGCCACTTGATAAGGCATGTTTTGCTGAATTAAAATTGGTTTCGCCCAAGTAGAATCCCATAGTTAGTATACGAAATCTCCACTGTTTCATCGTTTTCTCTACCAGATATTTAGCACGCGGAAAAGTGATTAAGAGAATAAAATGAAATTGAAATTGATGAATGTTTGATTCCCAGAGATACAGGACAAGAGATTATACACACACGTTCACACACACACACACACACATATATATTATAACAACTGTAAGCATAAAAGATACACAAATACACTACCATGCAACAAACTCACCAAACATTAATTAAAAAAGAAACAAATATAATAGATTTCCTGCAACGAGAACCAGCCATTCAGCAATCATTAGACAATACAAGTACAAAAGCTATTGCAATATCTTTCCCAATAACAAACATAATTAAAAAATCTAGTAATGTTTCAAATTCAAATACAGCTGCACACTACTCATTGTATAATTATTCAATGACTTTGAATGGATTTGATGATTGGTATGCGTGACGATACCACGCCACAAACAGCTCTCCCTACCATCGATAATAAAGCCATTATAGAATTATACTGGGATATAATATTATTAACCGAATGCAAATTTCTAATAGATCCACAAAAAAATCTAAAACAGTATAGAAAATTACTAATCAAAAAGTTCAGCAAAAAATTGAACCACTTAAATATTAAATCCAACAACGACAATTCTTTATGGAGAAATATAGGTGACCAATATTTAATCGTTTACTTGCCTTGTCATTTCAATGATATACTATACTGCAAGATAAACAATCAATGCTTGCATTTCTTCCTTCCAAATAGTTTTAAATTATTCTTTAATGACAAAACGGAAAATCATACTAATTTTAGAGACCTTTTATTAATTTTCTTAGAACTAGGGAACTTACAAGACTGTAGCTCAATAAGGTTATATTTTGAAAAGTTTTACAATGACAGCATTATAGATTATAAAATAATGCTGAAAAATTTGAACTGGATCGGTGGAAAAATAATTAAAAATGAGGATAGGATGGGGGGTAACAGTACCACACCAGAGTTAGATGATATGATACTAACGGATGAAAATTATCTAATCTTAGAGTTTGAATGTTAGTTTACTTTTTACATTTATATATACAAATACATAAATACATCAATAAATATATACAGGTTTAACTTATTTTAGGTATGCCGAGGTGCAAAGGAAAACAAGCGAATAGCATAAAAAAATGATATACACGTATCCAAGTGTGTTTCAAATCAAACCATACTTATGATGAATATTTCTATAACAATACCATACTAATTACTAATTATTACTTTTGGTATGTTTCATTTAGTGCAAAGTTTATACCATAATTGGAATCGTAAAGAACAATACTCCGTTCTAATCCTAGGTCTCGATAATGCAGGTAAGACGACATTCCTAGAGACCTTGAAAAAAAATTTTAACCTACATTCAAAACCATTGGATAAGATAACACCCACAGTAGGGCAGAATGTTGCGTTGATACCAATCCCACCTTCGAAATCAATAAACAATAAAAATAACATAGTCTTGAAGCTATGGGATGTCGGTGGTCAAGAAACCTTAAGGTCGATGTGGCCTGAATATTATTCCCAATGCCATGGAATTATATTCGTTGTGGATAGCACAGATAGAGCCAGAATTGATGAATGTAAGGACACATTATTATCAATAGTAATGGATGATGATGTTGAAGGAATCCCAATTTTAATGTTAGCTAACAAACAAGATAGAGCTGATAGAATGGAAATACAGGATATCAAGGAAATATTTAATCAAATCGCTGAACATTTAAGTGCAAGAGATAGTAGGGTATTACCAGTAAGTGCATTGACTGGAGAAGGTATTAACGATTCTATAGATTGGTTAAATGTCAGGTTAGATAGAAATAAAAAGAGTAGACCACCAATATATCGTAAGTGACAACATTTGAAATTAAAATTAAAATAAAACAACATTTGCATTTACTGAAATCTCCTTTCCTTCTTCCTTATTTATTTACATTCCACAACAACATATATCAAACAGATATCTGTTTAAATAATTTTAAATACATATATGTTTAATTAATGATTAATATACAACAAATCAATGTTACAAAGTGTATACTTGTTTTATAACATTGGATATACACGGACACTTATATATATATTTATATTTGAAGTAGTTTTGCTCCTTTACGATAATTTAATTATATTCCTCAATATGATAAACTAAATAATTTGGCAAACCGTATACTTCATAATTTAGCCTTTTTGCCATCTTGGCGAACCCTTCCGTTTCAATTAAATGATAAAATGGAAAATTTGGGAACATGGCACCATCTCTATGAACTTCAGCCTTAACTAATGTACATCCACCCCCAACACCATCTAATGCCATTTCATCAGTAATCGGAGCATGTTTATCATAAAAATATGCCATCAATGGTCTATATGTAGCGATATCTGCATATCCTTCAACAATTATATCATCTTCAGACATGCCTGCAGCAATTTCTAAACCTGTTTCACTTTCTTGCCAGTTATTGAAATCGTACGGCCTAATGGTGTTAGTTTTTTTATCATTATCGTAAAACCTTTGGTAAACGTTTGCAGCCAAGACAGCTTTGTCATGAGTAGTCATATCTTGGATCAAAGTAGGCGGAGTTTCGATGATATCAGCATCCAGCCATAGAACCCAGCATGTATGTGGTCCAATAGTTGAAAATAACAATTCATTTCTAGCCAACGCCATTGCCGAACGTCTTTCCTTTTGAACATTCAATGCATGCCTATCTTTTTCCATTAACTTATCAAAACTTGGGGAATCTTGTTTTAGAATAGTAATTTTGGCAAACCTCTGACTTTTTTCACCAGTTTGAACAATCTTTATTGCTGCTTCCAATCTCTTCAAGGCATCTTCCCCAGTCTTGGATCTTGGTAGGATAAACCCTAATTCAATTAATTCTCTTGGATACGTTAATTTCAATAAATTTTCCCAGTAACCCTTGTTAAAAGTTTGCATAGGTGTTAAGATCAACACATTTTCTTTGTTATCTGCAGCTGCAGCAGTTGAATGTAACTTATTTAAGTCATAATGAGCAATATGCCCTTCTGGAATAATATCATCAACACGGTCATTAAAGAACCAGTTATGCTTATTCTTGTAAGAATATCTTGGCATTTTATATTTATTGGTAAATGGAAAATACCAAGTATTTTCTATTTCATGGGCCCATCTGTGGTTTGTAAGAAAATCTTTTTGAATATCTAGGACAGAGTTATTGTTACGAAAGATCAGGAAGTAAAGGAAGACTATTGCCACAGCTGGTAAAAAGACCAGTGACATTGGATTTTTTCTAACTTTGTAGGACAGTAATTTAAAATTCACCATGTTGGTCTATTACTTTCCATTCGGTTTAGTTGTATTTATACATATATGTAGACACAATGTGATGATTGCATATAAATCAAGTATTATTTATTTCATTGCAGAATTCATTTGTTCATTTGGGCAAAAACTAAAAAAAGAACTCTTTCGCGTGAAGAATTTTTCACAAATAGAAATTTATAAGAAATTCCAGATAGTGTAAAGTTATAGATAGTTAGTTATGTAACCTTTTATTATTGAATTAGACTGCTAAGATATAGATAAATGCACTGGTGATAGATTGTAGATATTATATTATATATTTATAGGTATTGAAACTGTGCAGATTTCAAATATTATCCCTTTCCATCTATTTCGTTTGCCTCTTTCCAGATCTTGTTGCATATGCTTAAAAACATCTTCTTATTCACAGATTCATTATTCAAACAGAATTCGAATGAGAATCTATTTTCCATAATCCTTAATTCCCCTTGCACAAATTCCGCTGACTTTAGAGACCCTGTCGCATGGTTATCGTTTTCCTTATGTGGAAATTTGGTAAAAATCGGTGTTGGCAGTGCCCCATCTTCAATTGCCAATTCTGAGTCCTCCTCTTCTTCTCCATCATCATTATTCTCCCCCTCTTCCAGTATTTTCTCTGTGCTTCCCATATTGTTAACAACAGGTGAAGATAAAGTTCCAAAAGTCCCATTAATATTGCTGTTAAACCTGGCATACGAAGTAAAAGGGAAATTATTATAATATGAACTTGGAAAGTGTGAACTCGCTGCTGATCTTGCGCTCATCATCATCATATGCTGCTGCTGTAATATATCATTTGGATACACCATCATCATGTGCTGCTGTTGCTGATGATGTTGTTGATATGTAAGTTGGTTGTGATACGAGTTTGTAATTGGAACTGTTAGTTTTGGTAATTTCCCTAGATATTTAACTCTTGGCTTTGTTATCTTATTTGAATTTCTATTGGCGGGCGTGGTCTGCATATTAGGTGATGGGATCCCTAAAGGTGGTGGTAAGTTTGATCTTTTAAGAGAACGTTGTGCTAGTTTCGATAGATGATCATTTTCTCTAGTTTTGTTTGGAGATATTATATCTTCAATTTTTGATCTTCTCCTTTCGAGGTGTTGTTCTTCTATCTCTATTAAACTAGGTGATGTATTTTCAACTTTAACAGATGTGTATGATTTTTCAGGATCTGTATCTGTACTTTGGGGTACATGTTTTGATTCTATTTCTTCCAAAGCTAAATTATTCACACGATGTTCATTCTTGAGTGGCGATGACCCTATGCTATTTTTAGTTGTAACTTTATTTTGGTCTTCTCTGATAGGTATAGCTGGCATAGTATTGTGATTCACTCCAGTTGAGCTTGTAATGTAATTTATATTTGGTGCAATGTGCTATATATAGAGTAAGATAATAAGCAGAACCTTGATATGGAAATATTTTACGCTGATTAAATATGGTTAAAAGTGTAGAGTTACAAGCACGTTAAGAGGAAAGAAAATAAATAAATAAATATTTTATTCTAATTTCTATTTTATACCAGCTGGTTACTTCATTATTCCAGAATTCTCTATCAATAGAATAAAAAATAATAATATTTCCTATATTGAGATCATTCATTTACTGTGTATGTTCTTTGAGAGATCCATATATATGTTCGCTCTCAATCAGCAAAGTATCGATCTTCTATGCACGAATCTAACACAAGTATTAATTAATTAATTTGTAACCCTTTAAGCTTTACTAATGAGCTCCCTACCCCCAACCACATCTATAGTTATAATGTGTGTGAAACAAACAGTGTATCAAACATGTTTCATGCTCCAGACCCCAACCATGGCAATATACCCTTTAGGGGAACCACAAACAAGTATCGTTGTTTCACTTTCAACATTGTCGATAACCGTAATAAGAGTAGTTCACCCATCCCCTCGTCTCCCTGATAGAATATTAAACTGCATCGAAAAAGAGCAGATATGAAAATAAGCACTGACTACTGAAATCGGATTATCCATATCAAACACGTTCTGCACAAGTTAACAATACCAACCAATACACACCAACCTCATTTAACATTGCATACCCTTCTTGTTCTGGTTGTTACATCCAACCCCATCTACTAGATCACTACGGTGTTCCTTAGACGTTTCACATACAAAAAAAAACAGAATTCAGTTTTTTCCTTGTTTTGTCCTCTCGAACCGCAATTGTAACAACAGCAAAAGACAAAAGAACTTTGTATCATCTTCTTTTGAATTGGTCCAAATGGCCATATGTATGTGTTGTATGTAGTTCACACACATACCTTATTTTACTTTTGTATTAGTATTGCCCTTGGTTATTACTGTACTTCGTCAATTACCACTCTTTAAATAATATTTATAAGATATCGCAACCGAGAATGTCCCAAACTATCTTATACTCTAACTTCAGAATTAGAACTCTTTTACCAAGAGCTTTGGTCAACACTTTAAACTTGGATGTTAAAATCGTTGATCCTGAAAAGAGCCATGAGCAATTCAGCAAGGATTTCCCATTGAAGAAGGTTCCAGCCCTAGTCGGTCCAAAGGGTTACAAATTAACTGAAAACTTGGCCATCTGCTACTACTTAACCAACCTATCTACTGATGAAAAATTGAAAAACCAACTATTAGGTGCTGATTTAAATACGAAAGCACAGATTATTAGATGGGAATCACTAGCTAACAGTGATCTATGTATTCAATTAGCTGCAGCTTTCCAACCATTAAGAGGTGATATCCCATATAATAAGAAGAATGTCGATACTGCTTTGGAAAACGTCTCGAATATTGCTGATATATACGAATCTAGATTAAAGACTCACACCTACTTAGCTTCCGAAAAGATCTCCTTAGCTGATTTATTATCTGCCGCTATCTTCACAAGAGGTTTTAACTACTTATTCGGTAAACAATGGATTGCTGAACACCCAGCTATCTTTAGATGGTTTAATACGATCATCGCATCTCCTTTCTTGAAGGCTGAATATGCTGATTTCAAATTCATTAATGAACCATTAGCTCCTCCGCAAAAAAAGAAACAAGAACCAAAGAAGCAAGAAGCTGCTGCTACTGCTAAACCAAAGATGGAAAAAGAAGCAGCTCCTTCTGCTGAAAAGAAGCCAAAACATCCTCTTGAAGCTTTAGGTAAACCAACTTTTGTCTTGGACGAATGGAAAAGAAAGTACTCTAATGAAGACACAAGACCTGTTGCTTTACCATGGTTCTGGGAACACTACAACCCAGATGAATACTCCCTATGGAAAGTTGATTACAAATACAACGATGAGTTGACTTTAACTTTCATGTCTAACAACTTAGTTGGTGGTTTCTTCAACAGATTGTCTGCTTCCACCAAGTACATGTTCGGTTCTTTAGTCGTCTACGGTGAAAATAACAACAACGGTATCATTGGTGCCGTTATGATCAGAGGTCAAGACAGTGTTCCAGCTTTCAACGTTGCTCCTGATTGGGAATCTTACTCATACACCAAGTTGGACCCAACCAAGGAAGAAGACAAAGAGTTTGTTAACAACATGTGGGCTTGGGATAAGCCCGTTGTTGTAAACGGTGAAGACAAAGAAATCGCTGATGGTAAGGTTTTGAAATAATCAATTACACTTGAAAACCCATCACTCTCCTAAGCTTTTTCTTAGCAAATGTTTATGTTTTACCACTATACATGTTTATTTATATACAAATATGATAAGGTTTCTTTTTTATATACATAATATAATAGCAATGTTATAGCTTTTTGTTACGTTAATACTACTCTCATATACATATATACATACTTGGACATGCGTACTGAAATTTTTGAACGTCTTTCTTACCAGAACAGGAGAAGATCAGACGGAACCGCAGAGGAGAAAAATGTAGGAACATTCAAATGTAACAGATTAGTATATATATATATATACTGAACGGTAAGGATTTACTACTGAGGCTATACATATTATTCTTCTAGATATAATTACATTAACTACTACTCAGCAGGGACTGTGTATCTACAATTTACTTTCCAAGTTACCGGTTTCGATATATATACATATACCATAATAGTATACCGATGTCTGCCACGGAACCAGAGACTACAGAATCAGTGTCTATGGCCATATATTATGGTCTCATTACAACAATCATACAAGACATAGTATCTAGAGAATCATCAAGAGATCGTAACCTAAGTATAAAGTACCCAAATTTGAAACCATATAACCATGATAATTCGGGGGTATTAGATATCAATGGGATGCCTAAACAGCAGGAATCCTCAGTATATTTCAGTTGTAAACATTGTGGTAGAGAAATTTCTAGTAATAGATTTGCCGCACATTTACAACGTTGTCTAAGTAGAGGTGGTAGAAGGTGAGGTTTTCTTCAATCAACATAAGCAACCATAAAAGGAACCATCAAATAGAAGAAATTAAAATTTCGTGATTTGTTATCTTGGGCTCTAGTGGCGGTTGGATAATAAAAGAAGGAAGAAGTAACCATACATATATTACTATAGTATAATGTTAACATTAAACATGGGAAACAACTTAAACACATATTTCTGTTTTTAGTGACCATTAAAAACAGAAAATAGGCACGTCCCATTATATACATAATATATATTATTGGAATAGAATTTTCAATAATGTTTATACAAAGAATAGAATAAACAATTGGGACATCACTGACCCACTTCTAATCATGTTTTTTTAGTAACCGTTCTTCACAGAATAAATCTATTTATTCATCACGTTCAACCAAAAAAGAATATTCGGATGCTTTCTTTGCATCAATTATCCATAAGCAGTATAATAGCATGTTTCACACTCATATGTTTAAATAATCAGCCGCAATTAATAATTCTAACGAAAGTTCAGTGGGTATGACAAATTCAGGTATTTCATCATCATCATTCTCATCTGTATCTTTATACTTATGGTTATATTCCAGGTACTCGCATATTTTACTAACTATAGATGCATTCATATCTGGTAATTCGACCTCACCTTCCTGTTCCTTAAATGGGCTTTCTAGCATTGCTTTCAAGATAGGAGATAATAAGGCAGCCTGTCTTGACACTTCATGTTTACTTTTATCTGATGCAGTTAAATATATTGTATCTCCCCCCATTTTACTATTACTATCCTCGTATATATTACACTTTTATATTCTGTGTGAGTTATGTATGTTCAGCATATGTTCAATACATGCTCAATAGATTTTAAATCTAAAAATTTCTTACTTTTAAATAGCGCCGATCTTTAATATTTTAGTTTAATTATACAATAAAAAAGAATTATCATTAAGTAAATTGACTACCACTGAACAATAAACAGAGGTAACGCACAAATATATACAGGCAGAATAAACCAAATGATATCGAATCCAAGTCTCAATTGGGAAAAACTACAGGAGACATTTTATAGGTCAAGATTCTTAACGAGTTTAGAATGGCCCGATAGCCATAATTTCCCCTATGCTATTTCATTAGCCCTTATAGCAATGAAAAATGAAAAATCAATCCAAATTTACAATTATTTAGGTGATTTGTTAACTGAATTAGATAATGAAGTATTTGGGACCGTGGTTAAATTTGAATTCAGTACAGTAGATTACACACGATTGATCGTCGTAGGATTAAACTCGGTGAAGATAGTAGAAAATTGGGCACCGTTGGAAATTACCACTCTGTTACTAGGTAATGATACGCAGGATACAATATGGGATTTTCAGAACGGTGTCATAATTATGAAAGAAAGTCAAGACATTTGGCGTTTGGATATGGAGAAAAAAACATTTGAATTGCTATACAAAAATAATCAAACTTATAATCTTCTGACGAAAAACCATTGGTGTTGCAATGAAGAACAAGTGATTTTGTTAGGCATTAACGATGTTTATAAGTTAAATTTACTGAATAAGATATTGACTGACTGGCGTCCGAATGGTGCCTGGCATAGAGCCGCAATGTCCCCTAGTGGATTTATTTGTCTTTTTAATTCAAAATTTAACCAACTGCAAGTTCTAAGAGATACAGCAGAAATCCTCTTAGAATATTCAATTGATCAAGAACCGTTAGATATTAAATGGTGTGGTAATGATGTAGTTGTGTGTTCTTTTGAAGATGAAGTCAAATTGTATGGACCTAATGGAAAATACGTAAGTTTCTGGTATCCAGATAACATATATGCTATGAGCTCTGAGCTAGATGGTTTAAAGGTTTTCACTGAGAAGCAAGCATATTTTATATCAAAGGTTCAGGATTTCACATCCGATGTTTTTCGTATAGGTTCCACGAAACCTGGTGCTATGTTGTTGGACTCATGGCATTTATTACCAAAACATGCCCCAAGAGCTATTGATTACCTGAAACATTTTGATGTGAAGAAGGGTATTCTAGATTGTATACAAACTGCTGGGGATGAATTCGAACCTCGGTTACAAAAGGAATTGTTGAGTGCGGCATCATTCGGAAAGAGTTCCTTGACATATAAGGAATTTGACTCTAATTTGTTTGTGGAAGCTTGTGATACAAGTAAACTACTCAATATTTTGCGAAATTTTGGCATCTTTTTGACCACTGAGGAATATAAATATGTTGGTCTAGAGAAAATAATTGGAGTGCTATTAATCTGTCACAGGTATTATGAATCTGTGGAAATTTGTAAATTGTTCCATAAATTACAACTTATTCCTATTATTGTAGCAGATTGGGCTAAGGTTAAAATTAGAACATCCCCTGATTTTGAAGATTCAGAATTGTTTCTAGATATACAGAGCCGATTAAATAGCCTTAAATTGAAATTCAATGCACCCATGGCAGATATAGCAGATACTGCATTCACAGAGGGACGGTTTTCACTAGCTAGAAATTTGACGTTATTAGAATCATGTCCAGAGTTGAAGATTATGTCATTGATCAAGATCGATGATATCAGTTTAGCACTTCAAGAAAGTCTAAAGACAGAATCTCCTGAGATAATTTTATCGTTAATATTAAAACTAAAGAATCAGTTAACACCGTCACAATTAACAAAAGTTTTGATTATGGATTTACCTAATGACCAATTATACATATATTACCAAAGAAATAATCAAGAGTTTTTGTTTGATTTTTATAGACAAACTGATAAGCTCATTGACTTGGCTCATTCTATTTTGAGAGATTCTCAACAAAAGGGTAATTCTTTATTACCATTTTTACCACAAGTTAAGGATCTATATAGCAAAGTACCAAATGATCCGGTTGTAAAACAAGATGCAAAGTTACTAGAGCGCAATGAATTATTAACTAAATATCAGGAGACATTGTCCAATACTTTTGGCTTGGATTTCACAAAGTTCACATTAGACAAAACGTTACAAACTTTAATTGAAAATAAACAAAATAAGTACGTAAAAGAGTTCATCAAAAAATTCAAAGTAAATGATAATAAATATTATCATATCATGTGCCACGCATTAATTAATAAGAAGAGATTTAATGAATTATACGATTTTGCAACCGCTAAAAAATCTCCAATTGGGTATATGCCTTTTTACAATTATTTAATAAGAGATAAACAAAATAAAGAGGCTGCGCGATATGTCATCATGATACACAATCTATCATATGAAGAAAAAAAGCAGATGCTGCTTGCATGTAATGGTTATACTGAACTTATCCAAGTCATGACAAGAGAGCGAGATATCCGTGGATTGAAGGAAATATACAAGGCTATCCCTCCAAATGAACCTCAATTTAAAGTTTTAATTAACGAAGCTATTGCTAAATTATAAGGTTAACTGCTCCTCCAACCACAGAGACCTGATATTAATTAATAGATATATATTTAGAATGGTTAATAACATATTATCACCCGGATAAAAATAAGTCACGTGCTTTATACATCTCAATATATTTTTTTCAGTTGAAAAATTTTCTATATTTTTATTTTAAGATGCTCATCTCTAAAAATTTAATGCTGAGAAAAGTATGTATAATACAAAATAATATAGTAATTATAAAAACATTCTATTTAAGCGTAGTCATAGCAGTTCAGCAATAAATTTATTCGAAATGACTGATAATACTAAAGTTGAACCGAGATCTAATGCTAAAAATGACACTGGTTTAGATATGCAGACCTTGTTTGTAAGGTCTATACCAGAATCTGTTACTGACGAAGAACTAACAAATTTCTTTTCTAATTTTGCACCAACTAAACATGCTGTTGTTGTGAAAGATGTCAATAAAAAATCTAGAGGATTTGGTTTCGTCAGTTTTGCATCTGAAGAAGATACTACTGATGCATTACATAAAGCAAGAAAGACAAAGCTAAATAATAGACTATTGAGGGTCGATATTGCAAAGAGAAGAGAACGTTCCAAGAAGGATGTTTTAAAGGATAGTGCTGGAAACCCTACGGAACAAACTAACACAGTTGCAGAAAGAGAAGATGAAAAGGAAGATGATGATGAAGCTTTGAAAGGGAAGCCAAAATTGATTATCAGAAATATGCCATGGAGTTGCCGTGACCCTGAAAAATTGAAGAAAATATTTGGAAAATATGGTACTGTTGTAGAAGCTTCTATTCCAAGAAAACGTGATGGTAAATTATGTGGGTTTGCATTTGTTACTATGAAAAAGATTAGTAATTGTAAAATTGCGTTAGAAAACTCTAAGGGTCTTAAAATTGATGGCAGAGCAGTTGCTGTTGATTTCGCTGTTCAAAAGAATAGGTGGGAAAACTATAAAAAAGAACATGAGGAACCTAAAGATGATGAAGATGAAGATGAAGATGAAACCGACAAAAATAAGGGAGGTGATGTATCTGGAAGTGAAGATCAAAAGGCTAAAGATGAAGATATCAAGCTAGACTCTGATGAAGAACTAAGCGAAGAGGAAGAAGAAAAAGAAGAAGAGAGACCAAAAGGAAAACAAAAAAATAGAAGAGATAGATTCTCGATTTTTGTCAGAAATGTCCCTTACGATGCAACAGAAGAATCATTAGTGGATCATTTCAGTAAGTTCGGTGCTGTTCAGTATGCTTTACCAGTTATCGATAGAGAAACTGGTTTAGCAAAAGGTACCGCATTTGTTGCTTTTAAAGATGAGTTAACCTACGACTACTGTGTGAAGAATGCACCAGCAGCAGGTACAACATCACTACTTATCGGTGATGATGTATTACCTGAATATGTTTATGAAGGTCGTGTCTTATCAGTTACGCCAACCCTTGTTAGAGAAGAAGCTAATATAAGAGCTGAAAGGAATGCAGAAAAGAGAAAGGAAGTATTAGGTAAAGCACCAGGTGAGCGTGATAAGCGTAACTTATATTTGTTAAATGAAGGTAAAATTGTCGAAGGTTCTAAAATGGCGGAACTACTATCCACGAAGGATATGGAAATTAGAGAAAAGTCATACCAACTAAGAGTTGAGCAATTGAAGAAGAATCCATCATTACATTTATCTATGACCAGATTAGCCATAAGAAATCTACCAAGAGCAATGACTGATAAGACGTTGAAGGCTCTAGCACGTAAAGGTGTTGTCCAGTTTGCCACAGAAGTTAAAGATAATAAAAGACATCCATTGAGTCAAGAAGAAATTGTTAGATCTACAAAGGAAAAATATAAATTTATGTCACCAGAAGAAATTGAACGTCAAAAAAAGAAGGACAAGAAGCATGGTATTGTCAAACAAGCTAAGGTTATTATGGAAGTTAAAGGATCTGCCCAGGGTAGAAGTAGAGGTTATGGTTTCGTTGAATTTAAAGATCATAAGCATGCGCTAATGGGTTTGAGATGGTTAAATGTACATGCTGTTTCTCCAGAAGAAGTCTTTGAAGGTTTAACTGATGATGAGAAAAAGTTGATAGATTATGATGAAACTAAATCAAGGCGTCTTTGTGTTGAATTTGCAATTGAAAATTCAAATGTTGTTAAGAGAAGGAGAGATAATGTCCAAAATGCTAGAGATCAATCAAAAAGGAGAAGAGAGGAGGATGCTGCTGGTGATACTAATGGTAGTGATAAAAAAAAATCAAAACATTCTACCGACAAGAGCGATAAAAAACTCGATGAAAAATCAAAAGATAATGGGATGAGTGATGATGTCAAAAGAATTATAGGTTTTAAGAGAAAAAGAAGACATGGTAAATAGGGGGGCTAGTTTCCTTAGAATTATGTATCGTCTGTAAAATGTATATTTAATAAATGAATGTAAAATAGATACATTGCATAAAGTCCTATGAAAAGATGCGATTAAATTAAAAAATAAGCATAGATGCTGTCGAAATATATTACCTTCTTTTCTTTCTTGATGGCTCATTATTTCTGGAGCCTGGTTGAATACCGTTCCCTGAAACTGCTGCTGCTGCAGCTGCTGCAGCAGCAAGGATTCTTCTATTCACACCGATACCACCTAAAGTACTAGCAGCTGAATTATTGACAACTGCCTGTTGTTGTAGATTTAAGTTTTTATTTTTATGAGTACCTAAGTTCATGATATCATTGTCATTTGTATGAATTCTTCTTGCAGGATATTTATAATTCAACCCTTCGAATACGTTTTCACTTACTGGGAAATCACCGTTGGTAAAATAATTATGATCCAATGCATCAATGGCATCGATTCTACGAATAGGGTCATATGACAGTAATTTATACATTAGATCTAAGACGTTCTTATCCCTCCCTCCTGTTGAATGATACCATGCAGGTAAATTGTCTCTATATTTTGGAAATTTTAAAAATTGTTCATATTCAGGATATTTGTGTAAATTTGGCCATGATTTTGAAGATGGTGAACCAATCACTTCTAATATTCTTTGCAATTGATTGGATTGAAAGGGAACAGTTTTTTTCGAGTCCATCTTCGCCTCTTCGCCTTTGAATATTGGTTGAAGACCAACTAACTCAGCAAATATGCAACCTACAGCCCAAATATCTATGGATGGGGTGTAATGGCGTGCACCAAGTAATAATTCAGGTGCTCTATACCATATCGTAACAACAACTTTATCACCAGTGTACAATGTTTGTAACATATTTGAAAATTTTCTTGCTAAACCTAAATCACCTATTTTGACACCTCCATCTACAGTTACCATAATATTTGCCGGTTTTAGATCCCTATGCAGTATCCAATTCTGATGTAGGTACGAAACACCATCTAATATTTGCCACATGATAGATCTAATCATTCTAGCCGGTATCATTTTTTTCTCTGGGTGTGAATGGTAATGGATGATTTGTAACAAATCATATTCTGCGTACTCATAAACCATGTAAATGCTCTTTTTTTCTAAAAAAATTTCAACCAATCTTGTTAGATGATTATTACTTAATTCTCGGCATAATGCCATTTCTCTGCAGGCACTTTGGGAAATGCCAGTGTAATGTAATTGCTCAACACCTTCCTTCTCAGCTTTAAATTTCTTGATTGCATAATAGACTGGTGTTACATTGAAGTTTGTAGGAAAACCAGCTTTAGATGCACTATTAGGTGCTAAACTAGATGTGCCGGTAGTTGTACTCTCATTATTGTTTTGAGTTCCATTGCTATGTATGCCACTAAGGTTATTGTTCCTGTTTTCTTTGCTGTTGATGATTGTAGTATCATTTCCATTATTTGTCACAGGTAGATCGTTAGATGTTCGTATTCTATCATTCATGTTATTTTCTTTAAGTTTTATTGATCTATTATTTCCGCTACCTATGTCCAGATGTTCATCATTGTCTGCTTTAGTAAAACTATTTTTACTTTCATTGATTGAAGAAACATTGGTAATTCCATCTACCGTACTTATCCCATTTGTATCACTCGTTTCGATATCAGTTTTCAATAAATTATCAGATCTAGGCTTTACTCGTCTACTCTTGGCTTTGTAAACTTTGCCGTATGTTCCAGCAGCGATGTAACCAATAATTTCATACTTCTCTAACACTGAGATTCGTATACTATCCTTTCTGCTCTTATATGGTCCTATCGAAAATACATCATTATTGGCCATCAATATTGGTGCTTTTCCATGCACAGTTCCTGTCGTTTGATTTTTATTTAGAAGCTGTTGACGATGATTCTGTTGTTGAAGCTGTGGTTGCCAAGCATCTATATTAGTCATATTTTGCTGTTGCAATTGCTGCTGACCCGACATTGGTATTGATCTTTGATTATATTGTTGGTAGCCATTAGGTCCATTATTCCCACTTCCTCTATCATTACGTGCACGCATTTTTTATAATAGGTAGCAAGGGCTTCTTTCTGGTAAGTTGAGAACTAGTAGATCTTGTGAACTATTAAGCAATTTAAATTTTTTTTATCTTCTTAATATAAGTATTGATAAATCGATATATGAAAATAACTATTGGTTTATTCATTGCTGATGACTCTGGTAAGATCCATCTTAATATAAACCCTACTTCTTACCTCAAAAATTTTCAGTATTACAGTAAAATTACAAATTCAATATTCCTAAGGAAACAAAGTGTCACGTGCAGAATATTTAAAGTTGCCATTATATTAGAAAACCTAGACATAATCGATTAAATTGAGAGTAGTTAATAGAATGTAATCTCCTTTAGTGTTAAAATTGATAACTATCTTTTTTATATGTTGTAAATCTCAGTTTCTCAAACTATTTCATTTTTTAGTTTAATATCTTTAGTAGAATATAAATAATAAATAAATAAATAAATAAATAAATAGAGGCCGTATATACAAGACTATCTCAATGTTGGGATAATATACTTGTTAAAATTTTTCCCTTCTTAGTGTTGCTCTTTTTAACGAGTATACTTTAACAATGTTCTTAGTCTGGACAATGATAATGTTAGTAGTCTCCCACAATATGGAGCCCCCCAGAGACTTACAAGCATCCTAACTGGGGCTAGGAATTTCACCATGGCATAGGACAATGCGCCACTGAAAACTAATTTATTCTTATCAAATTGATTATACTTATCACCTACTAGTCTTTCGATAGAATCGTGACATTTTGTGATCAGTTCATTTGAAAAATCAACATTTTCCATCATGTCTAAATTATATAGTATGTACCATACCGAAAATAGTGGTATTATTGCAGTTAATTCATGTAGTAAAAAAAACGATGCTATTGTTGATATAGCTCCGGCTTCGGACACCTTGTCAAAATATTTTTGGTACTTTGGGTTTGATTGTAGTTTAGTTAAGCACTTAGATTTGGATATTATGCGTTGTAACCTTTCACGACTTTTATTTTTGTAATCGTAATTGATAGTGTCGATGGGCAGACTCTCTTGTATTGGTTCATATACTGCAGTCTTGGGTTTTGCCATTATTCTTGTTGTTAAGGACCTTGATGATAAGAAATTAGCTCTTGTTTCCAGTGGTACAATATCTTGCATAGGTTCATACACAGAGGTTTTTGGGGTGGATATAATCCTGGTTGTCAGCGGCCTTGATAGGACTAATTTAACTCCTGCATTTAGTGGGTAGCTACCGTAGGAAAACAATAAACTTGTAGCTTTTGATGAGCAAAGCATGCTTTCTATATTGTGATAAGCAACTGATGCCATCTTAATTGCCTAATGACTTCTCTAGGATTATCTTTCCTAACAGATCAGTTGCTAAATACAAATCTGTCAAACACAAAAATTCGTATTTATTATATATATTTTTCTGCTTATGTAATTTGTTGAAAATTTTGGTTCTCGCTAAATTTTTCAAAAAAGTTTAAACGAGCATTATGCGACAGCACGGAGTTATGGATTGATTGGTGCATATGACTGCATAAGTATTTACAAGAGTAATCAATACATATTGAATATGCATGTGCTTGTATGCACAATTATTCTCTGGAGGGCATGTTCTGCTGTTTCGAGATAACATTATCACATCTTGTGCACAAATGATTTTCGGTTTTTGTGCTATTTTTCCAGCATCTTGGACATTTATGCAATGGTGATGGTTCCACTAGGACTTTGATTTCGTTCTTGTTGCCTATTTTAACTAGATCACCTGGTATATTATTGCATTTGGCGTTAGCTACATTGATGATCTCGACTTTCGCAGCTTGTAAGATATCCCCAATATCAGCATGCGTAAATGGTAAATGGTGCTCCGTGGTATATAATTTCACAATTGTTTGACTTGATTTGGTTAAGGTATCACTAGTCAGTCTTTTGAATTGATCCTTAAATGAATTTAATATTAGTAACTCTGATTTTTCAAATGATTCTATAGTACCCTTTTGTTTAACCATGAAGTCTGAAAAGGTAGGCCACGATGTGAGCATTGGCGATGTATTTGTATTTAAATTCTGTGAGGTTAACCATTCCTTAGGTAAATAACTCCATGCCTCTTGGACTAATATAGGCAATATCGGTGCAAGTATTGAAGTATATGTAATGAATATATGATACAATGTAGTTTGGATTTGTCTTCTCTTTAAGGAGTTGACTGAATCCGAATACAACGAATCTTTTGAAGTATCAAAATAAAATGCAGATAAATCATTATTTAAATGATATTGCAAAGTAGTTAAAACTTTAGCAAAGGTATAATCCTTGTAATGTTGTTTAGATGTTAACAGCAATTCTTCGAGTTTGGAAATAGTGTAAATATCTACAGGTCTCAATTCATCAACTGGTAATAGCCTAAAGTTTTCACTTGTCTTTAAGTTACTTAATAAAAATTTAAACATTAGTCTAAATTTTTTTAATGCATCAGAGGCATGCTTCATGACTGTAGAGCCAGCAGTGATATCATTAGTAAAATCAGTTTGTGCAACTAAATATCTTAATCCGTCGACTCCAAGGGCTGGTAATTTCAATGAATTATTACCTTCAATAACATCATTTGGGGAAATGGTATTTCCAATGGATTTGGACATCTTGATACCATTTTCATCCAGTGTGAATCCATGCGTAATTACTGTTCCATATGGTGCATCAGGTGTTTCTGAGTATGCAACTTTACATAACAGTGAACTTTGAAACCATCCCCTATGTTGATCTGATCCTTCCAGCGATACATCAGTCAAGGGGTTTGGTAAATTGTCTTCTTCAATACCCAAAACATCTGTATAGAAATCTTTAATAACTGACCAAGAAGACCCGCTATCGAACCAAACATCCATAGTGTCTTTACCTTTTCTATATTCATGTGCTATCGGGTGGTATTTTTCTGGTAACCATTTTTTTAGATCTTGATCATTATCATCAAACCATGATTCTATACCATTCTTTTCAATGTTTTCAATTGCCATTGATATAGTACTGTTATCCATAAGGATTAAATCGGGATTTTCTCGATGTTGAAAATATGGAATTGGCACACCCCACGATCTTTGTCTGGAGATACACCATTCATTCCTATTTTCTACAAAGGTCGATAATCTTGTCTTACCACGTTTTGGATAAAAGTTCACTTTTTGAAGACTCTCTAACGCTAACTTTTTTAAATTTTCTAAGTTGGTAAACCACTGTGGTGTAGATCGAATAATGATGGGTTTTTTAGACCTCCAGTCATATGGGTATGAATGTGTGTATACGTTAGACTTGTAAAGCATATTCAATTTAGATAATTCATTCAGGATAATTTGAGTTGTTTCTGGATCAAGAACGCTTCTACCATCATTAGATTCACTTTCCTTCTTTAGAATAGATTGCGCTAGGGAATCCGAAGGAAATTGCGTTAAATCGTACTCGCCTTTGTGATTTATAGGAGAAAAGATGGATAAGTTATTTTGAACACCAATTAGATAATCCTCTGGACCATGGCCAGGTGCTGTGTGTACCAAACCTGTACCAGATATATTTGTGACATGAGATCCATTAACTAAAGGATACACATTTGTTGCTTTATCTAATAATGGGTTATAATATTTCAAATTGTGTAAAATCGAACCATTAAAATTTGAGATTATAGTGAATGGTTCATTCATTTTCAATTTTTCAATCAGGTCAGACGCTATAATAAAAATCTCATTTGAATTGTCTAATCTTAAAATTGAGTAATTAAACATTTCATTATAACAAATAGCTTGATTTGAAAATAATGTCCATGGTGTACTTGTCCAAATCAACAAACTAATACTCGCTACATCACCTAATTGAGATAAATCTAATTTGTTTTTTAAAATTTCCATTGAATCGGTAGCTAAAGGAAATTTAACATAAGCAGATGTTGATTTATGATTTTCATTATATTCTAATTCACTTTCAGCAAGGGCAGTTCGTGTCTCAGTCCCCCAGAATACTGGTTTGTTTTGCCTTTTTATTAAGTTTAAACTAAATAATTTTTGAAAAATTTTTAATTGGTTAATTTCAAATTTTTTATCCATGGTGATATATGGGTCATCCCAATTGGTCATTATTGCAAATTTTTCAAACTGTTTTCGTTGCTTAACTTGTGTCGTCTTTGCATGCTTTCGGGCTATTGATCTTATCTTTAATGGGGAAATTTTATCTATTTGATCATTTGATAACTTTTTTAATGCCTTTAATTCAATTGGTAAACCATGACAATCCCAGCCCGGTTTATAGTATATGTGTTTACCTTGAGATAGAGAGAATCTATTTACTATATCCTTTAATATCTTATTTAGAGCATGGCCTAAATGGAGATCACCATTTGCATAAGGTGGACCGTCATGTAGTATAAACAAATTTTCTTTGATGAAATTTAACTTTTCTGATTGATTCTTCCACTCGAGTTTTTCATATTTCTTGAGGAAATCATTTAGTTGCTCTTTATATACTTGTTGAGACGATTGTGGAATTAAATCATTGATAGTCTTTTGCAAATTTGAACGAGTAGGAAACTTAGTCTTTGGTAAATTCAAAGTTTTTTGGTAAGTGTGAGTTGAGTATGCTCTTAATAATTCTTGACAGACTGGTGAGATCGGCTTCTTATACCGATAACGTAACATCCTAATGTTCGTATAACAAGCTATAATAGTTGTTTTGATTTCAAAAGAAGTCCTAAAAAAGCACAATCGTGTTAATAATGTGGATACCAATTAATTGCTACTTAATAGGTGGGATGGGGCACACAGACACTTGGTTATTTACCATTATTAGTTATCGGTATAATACATTAGTTTCACGCACAGCCAATTAATCAATTTTTTATTTTATTTTTGTTTTAAAATCTCGAATTTTCATATCGGGTAACACGATGAGTCAAAAAAAAATTGTTTTCAAAATTTTAATGTCAAAATCAAAACATGTTACACTTTGATGACTGTGCAATGAGTTTAAAATTACAACAGTTGGGGAATTAATTCGTTTATTATAAAATAACAGGTTCTAAAAAAAGAGAATATATCATCAGTCTACCAGAATAATACCACGTACACTATTTAAAAATCGCAAACATCCATAAAGAGGCAAACCCCATTAGCATATTTATATATAAAGATTTATTTGAATGTTAAACAACACTGTTTGAGTTAACGTTAATTTACGAATTACTATCAGAGTTAGTAAATCTACATATATTACTCTTACCGAGACTAATTATATTATGAAAAATACAGGTAACATGCCACATGGCAAAAGAATTTCATTTCATGATAATAAAAACAATGCATGTCTATCACCAAGAACTTTACACAAACAAACTGTAACATTAAATCGATTTATGATTCAAAATTTTACCAAAGGAATTTTTTTTAAATACATTAATATATTATTACCGTCAGGTGAAAATACTAGCGATAAAACTGAAATATTAGTAAAGTTTAGTTCGAAATTTAATACAAATAAGACATCGATTCTATTCGAAACCGTATTAAAAAGGGCTAACTCGACAACTTCTCAATTCAAAAAGGTGTGCTGCATTATAATTAAATTTTTAGAATGTTGTCAAAGTGAGACAAACTATATGAACTTTTTAAAATATGATCTGCATAAATTAATAGTTGCATCATTTATCTTAAGTGTACCGAATGTTGTAGACAATGACCATGATAGGATATTGAAAAGAGAAAATACTTACCAGCTCTATTCCAAGATAACTGGTTTATCAGTTGAAGAAATAACTAATTGTTGTTCAATAATTAGGCCAATCCTTATCCGGCGGACCAGAAAACAAAATGATTTAGTCAGGTCCAATTCTAATAGGGACATTTCAAATAGAAGAAATACTCAAATTTTAAATGATAATAACGATCACAACTGTAACAATAACACATATATGAATCACATTAGAAGGCATACTGTTGGAAATCACACTCAATATATAGCTGAGGCAAATGGACTCAATGATACCAACAATAACCCTAGGGTTGATCCAGTTTATAACATTGATCTCAACTTTTCATCTGTTGAACCAACTACTATGGATAATACTTATCATTCTCATTTCATTTCACCAAATACAGTTTCTTCAAGTGATATCACTACACAATACAACACGCATAATTCCACATTTTTATCATCATCATCAAGCACATTATTAAATACAAATATTAATTCTACGAGATATAGTACTAGCAATCAAATTACAACAACTAATAAGTATATTCTGGGTTCCGAGGTTGAACAGTTCAATATAATTGGTAAAAAACTAATTTTAGAAAACTTTAAAGTAGTTTAAGCAAATACGTTTGTATATAAAAGTATATATATACATCTTATATTATATTATATTATATTATATTATTATTAAAAATTCTAGGAATTCTATATTTCAACTGTAACAGTTCATTATTGCACTATTCCTCATCTTGTTGATACAGCCTTGTACAACCAATAATCCGACAAAGAAAACAAAGCCGGTTCATCAACAAAAATACAAAAGAAATACAAAAAAAATAAGACTGATATACGAATAAACTGTTTTAAAGAGTAAAATTTTTAAATAAGCTAAGCCTAGTCAAAGAAACAGGCTATACTGAAGTATAAACATCTACTCGAATTTGTTATCTAATATTATCTTAACGATGAATGAAGAATCTGCTTTTTTTAGACAAGCTGCGGAAGCAATAGTTGCAACATCGTTAAATATTTCAAACGTAGACCCAACTATAAAAGAATTATTAAAAAGAATAAAGTACAATAACGTGGATTTAAGTAAACTTTCACAAGGACAAGCACAGCTTGGAGCTAGCAATAACGTCATATCAGAGACAGACACGCCACTATCTATATCAAAGGCTACCTCTGTAGATCCAACTTCTGATATGTCTTTACCTACTACTATCAAACCAGATAATATATTGCCGATAAGTAATCATTCTATGTTAGCATCGCAACCATCTGAACATGTGACTCTAATTCCAACTTCAATAGAAGCATCGACAACAATACGACAAGAAGATATTCTCTCAACGGAATCCATCTTCTCATCATTCATGGATATTCAAACCAATACACACCAGAACTTTCCACCAAAAACTAATTCTAAAACTTCTAAACTCTCTAATTCCCGGTCTTCTACTAAGACTGCAAGTGAACCTAGTATTAAATCATCAGCTGAAAGAAAGTTTCCATGTTCTAAATGTGAACTAGTATTTACAAGATCTTTAGACTTAACTAGGCATGAAAAGGCACATTCATTAGTCTTACCACACATATGCCCACAATGCGGTAAAGGATTCGCAAGAAAAGATGCTTTAAAGAGACATTTTGACACGTTGACTTGTAAGAGAAACAGAAGTAAACTAATAGAAATTACCGATGGTAAATTTGATGAATTTTTAGAAAGAGCGAAAAGGGACGGCATAGGACTCTAATATAGATGTAACTGATATTTTATATATTATGTTATTAATTAATAACTATTTGTTCAATTATTTACATAAAGCGTTTATTTAAGTCTGGTTAGTTAATAAATATAAGTAATGAAATGAAATGTACCTAGTCTGTTTCCTCTATTTTAGCATCAGCGGATTTCTTAGCCTCAAATTCTTGCATTTGAGATTCCAACTGACTCAAAGCTTGAAATGCTTCAGGACCTAACTGTGGTAATATTTGGGGGAATAAATCATCCAACTTCTTTGTTTGTGGTATACCATAAACAACACTTGTGTTATGGTCTTCAGCTATTTGAAGACCAACTTTGCTGAAATGCATAACAGTACCATCCTCGTTGAAGAAATTAGCTTCGGCAACATTATCAATAGTAACCCCCTTGAATTTAGCCATGGCGGCTAGTAGTTTAGAATCATCTTTCTCGACAGAGCCTGAAGAGTTTCCAGACTTATTACCTAATTTTCTTCTGGCACCACCGACTTTAGTTTTATTTGATAGTTTTTGTAATTTAGCTAATTTTTCTTGATCGATTGGCATTTTGTGTAACGTTAATTTGCTGTTAAACTCAAGGGAATAAATAATAGTTAAAATGTTCTGAACTAAAGGAGAGAAAGAACTCACATATAGATATTTTTAATTTTTTTCTTAAATTATTTCCATTTTTTTATTCCCCCCATTATGGACATGCGCTTTGTTTTAATTCAGAACGGCCGGAACGCAAATGGACTGCTTTCTGTTCATGTAGCTTATACATAAGTTATCTATAAATATTAATGAAACCTGAACTATCCCCTGAGAAGATTAAGTTTTCTTCCTTGATTCTAGTAAGGGTAAGAATATTGATTACACTGTTTGAAATATCACCTATCATATTCAATTTTGTAATATTTCTAACACATTTGTTAGTCTTATTCTTAACAAGCAAATAGGCCATATTGGCAGTTACTTGTATAGGCAAAAATGAACAATTTGAAGCATTTGGACCTATTAAAATACCAGATAAATTTAATGTTTTCAAATTTAATAAAATTAAATCATTCGTGATGATATCTGATATCAAGATATTATTGCCCCTAACAAAAACAGCTGATACATTTTGCTTGATATTTCTTTCTTGAAATTGTAGTTCATCCAAATGATTAAAAAGTGGCTGGAATTTATCTACTGATGGTTGATTATCAGATAGTAAAACTGCTAATGTACATTTAACTTTAGCAAAATTCCAAACTGAAAGCATAGTTTCAGAAGAACCACCAATAACGATAATGATATTCTTACCGAGTGTAGGGCACGATTGTAAATCAGTAATAGGGCAATGGTCATCAAAGGTCCAAGACTTAATTAATACTTTAAATCTCAAATCCCAAACATCGATAATACCTTTTGTGGTGCCTAAGATTAATGTGTAGCTCTCTTCGTTAATTGTAAAACTGGAAATTGCTCCATGACTAGGAGGATTCCCAATATGCTCACTGATTTTCATATTACGAATATCAATTATACAGATATTTGAATAATGTGTTAGTGCTACCAAAACAGCCGTATCCTCGGCAATAAATATTTTCAATGTAGTCACATAATCATCCTTGTTCATATTATCGTTGTCATTCATCTGTAACTTTCTAATTTTTTTCAAGTAACTAAATTTTCTCTTTCCATCTTGAACATAGTAAAAAATTCTGAATATTAAAATATTCCCATCCTTAGTCGAAACTGCAAAGGAATCATATCCGGGAATCATAATAATGTTCGTAATGGTGGCATGGCAATCGTAGCTCAATCCTGGGTCAAAATCATCTCCACTCAGTATATTTCCTATATCCCAAATATTAATAATACCTTCCAAAGTTCCGCTAATTAAATATGGTCTCTCGCTGCCTGAAGAAACGCACATGGATACGATTGAATTTCTAATATTTTTTGTCAACGTTGCACGTAGTTTCCCCTCAAATTTAGGTACAAATTTTCTAGAGTCATTTCTGGTGTTGGTAATTAAGCCAAACTCTTTGTATTCCTTCAGATTTGGAGTAATCTTTAAATTTTGTAAATACTGTATTATTGTCTTAACATCTCCCTCGTAACTGTTTGTTACAACATAGGGAGGTATTTCGATAATTTCATCAGCATTGTGGTCTGTAATGCTTCTATGATTAGAGTTAGGTTCCAATTGCACATATACATTTCTTAAGTTTTGAATGGTCGTGGCCATAGGTTTTGCTTTAAATACAAGGGATCCGTGTAAGTTAACCATTCGAGGAAGTACACCTGTTCCATTTTCATTCGGTTGTACTTTAAGTGGTTCTTCGATATCGGAATGTCCTCTATCAGTTAATCGAGTCTCGTTCATACTATCAGGAAATTCAATGTCAAAAAATACGTTCCTGGGCATTACATTGGGTAAACTTAGGCTAGTCCAGTTTCGATTTTGTAAATTTTCTTTACCAGATGCTAATGACATTTCTGATTTTCTTGATGATATACGAGTTGTTCGCAAAACATAACTTCTTAATATCATGAGTTTCCATAGTGTATGGTCCTGCATTCCAAGTGTCTTGAATTTATCAATCCAGAGCTTATCTTCAGTTGTTAATGGAATTTCAGTACTATCAAATGATTTGAGAAATGCCTTTGAAGCATTCGATATGAGAGAATTTTCATTAAAATTATTACCACCAGAAAGAGTTGTATTTATGGTTTTTGAACTGTTGCCACCAAATCCGTAGCTCTGAGGAACATAATTTTTAGTAATAAATGTTATAATATTATTACCAAATGAATCCACAACCTTATTTGGAACTTGTTTCCAAAATAATGAACTTGAAGCCCTTAATGACCAACTACAAAGTAAATTATAAGCAGTTCTAGAAACAGGCAGTTTGCAACTATCCAGCATCAAATCGAGAGAAAAATCAACATCAAATCCAAAAAATGGTCTTATGATCGGATATAACTTGCAATATATTTCCGCTTTTGTCATTTTTTGTGAAATTTCATATATTATCATTATTGAAAATTGTCTTATTGGATAATTTGGGTGTAAGATCAACGGTGCAATTTCTTTGGTCATATCTAAGAAACTATCTTTATTAATTAAACCTGTTTTACATAAATCCTTCAGGCTTTGTAAGGCACTTATAACGACTAATTCTTCGGAATCAGTTAAGGTTTGTATTAAAAGCGGTAACATATATTGTTCTAGAGTAGTAGGTCCTAATAATATCGCAATTCCAGATATGGACCCTACAAGAGCCATTCTCAAGATAGAATTTCTATCATTTAGATATGTTATCAAATGACTCAAAATAACATCATTGGTCTTCTCTTTACCAAAAAATTTACAGAGTCTTAAGATATTATTCAATAAAGATATTTTCACCCATACGTCACTATCTGTTAACAAAGTAATAGTTATATCTTCAACCAATTGTAATAATTTCCTAGTGTATTTATTATTAATCTCCATAGTATCATTAATTTCAGGTTTGTTTATGTCATTTGCGTAGTGTGTTGATAAGGATATCTCTCTGAATTTGCATGCAATATGAGCATAGTTTCCTATTGTGTTTGCTAAAACCATTCGAACATAAGGCTTATCCTTACTGCGTTGTAATAGTTTTTTTAGCCTGGGTAATAAATAATCAACAAAGATGTTCTCATTTAACGCTGTAATTGTTTCAACTGATGAAAGTACTTGGCAAATACATTCAATTCCGAGCGATTGAATGGTTGAGTTCCCATTCTCTTCAAAGCATGTCTCCAAATACGGTATTACTCTGTCAATCTTGTTTTCATCTGACACAAATTGTGAAAATGCTGTCAGAAGTTCAATGCATTTTATCTTGTGACTTGTTAAATTTAAATTTCGGAGTACGTGAGATAAGTATGATATAAATAGTAGAGCGCATTCATCCCTTATAGTTTTGATGTTTGAGCAATTTTCAAATTTTAAAAGTTTTAGTACTTTTGTATCTAGCAGTTGGATAGTGTCTTTAAAGAAAAAATTGGGATTTTCATTACGAATCTCATGAGTCTTCTCAGATATCGTTGATAATGGATATTGTAGAGCTTCGCATATCTTTGGGAAATCATTGTATACTTTATCTAATGTATCATCAAATGTATTTAATTTATCTGCAAGTGTTGAATGTGAATTGATGCTTCCTGTACTAGGTATGCTTGTGCCTAATATCGCTAGCGTTCTAAAGTATTCATAACTAAAATTATAAAAATAATCAGGGAAGAAATTGTATCTGTATTTGTCCAAAAGTTCTGATGCGCTTAATCTTTTTGAAGGTTCCAAGCAAATCATATCCATTATTAAGCTTTTTAATCCAGTAGATTTTTCGAAATGTTCATCTAAGTAATCTGTTACATTGTATTCATTTGATTTATATTTAAATAATTGTGATAGATTAAAAATTGGTATTCCTTCGGAAAATAATTCAGCCAAGCAACAACCTGTGCTAAATATATCCATTTCTTTAGTTAGTGCATATGGTTGGGTTGGGACATCAGATAATTTTGAGTTAAATCTCTCAGGCGCAATGTAACAATTTCTTCTCTTCGATGTATCAAAATAAAATGAAAATTCGCCAGGGTTATCCTCAGGTAAATAGACAGGTTTGATATGGGAAGAAAAATCTGTTAACGTTATCCAATTCCAACTATTCACTAGAATATTCTCTGTCTTGATATCTCCATGTATAATATGTAAGTCATGAATATCTTTAATGACTTGTAATAACTGGAATGCAATAAATTTAAGTTCAATTTCGTGTAGATACGGTCTTGAACTTAATCTGTCATATAAGTTTCTTTGTAAATGCTGTCGTATTAAATAACCAGCTCTGTTTGATTCAATAAGTTTACTATAATTTAATACATTTGGTAGTTGACTTAATAGAAGAGACTCTGCTTTGATTGAATCTAAAATTGGTTTCAATATATTATCTTCAGAAGGTTTAATAAATACTTTGATAATAATTTCACCATTTGGGTCCAGTGCCTTACAAGTTTTTAAAAATCTTGATGAGTTTAACTGGGAGACATAGTGTACATCATCAAGGACATCTATGTAGGAAAATATAGCAATTGATGGTGATGACTGTGCCAGAAGAGATAACTGAGCACCCATTTTTTTTTGCTTGTATATTGAAGTCTTTTAAGTAGTTTTGTTATTATTCAATCTGAATTTATTCTGTAGCTTTAAATAGTTTGTTTATCAAGCTCCCCTTTGGTTAGCCCTCAATATTTAACATTGTTTTCAATTTCGATATTATGCAACTTAAGATAACCCGGATATTCGGGCTTGTTTAGAATCTTCATATATATGGACATTTTAGAATAGTTTATTTAAATATATTTTCAAATGAAACTTACGTTGTATTGCTATTTAAACTTTTATATCAATTGGATGTTTTCCTGAACGAATTATTCTAATTATAAGAGTAATCGCTGAAGAACGTTTTAGTGCGTATATATCTAATAGTATATAACATCTATAAAAATATTTGTAATCTATCATTTCTTTAAATATGAACGTAATCATATTTCAAATTTTCTAACAAAATTGTATTGTGAAAGCCTGACTTTTCAGTTAATAATTTCAAATTGATATCTGAAATTGACTGTACTTCATCGTTGAATATTCCACAAAATTCCAGAGCATCCTTTGGTTTGATGGTCTTCCTACCATCCTTTAATACATATTTAGTTAATGAAAATGAACATAGAACCGTGTCATTTTTCTTTGTAAATCTACTGACAACATAAATCCATTTTTCATCCCAGCATAGGATTGAAGAGCTAACATTATAACTTTCGTAAGGCTTAATTTCTTTCAAGAAATTAGTGAAGACATTGGCAACAGGAACATAAGGAAATCTTTTTGAAAATAAGAATAGTTTTTGAAATACTTTACACATCAAATTACCTCTCGAAATATCCAATTCTTCAAAATAAGTACTATTACTCTTGTGAAGGTAAAAATCACATTCAAATGGTGAGGCATAAGTGGAGTATTTAACAAACCCTAAAGCAGCTAACTTATTTTTCTGTAAATTTTCAATATTCTTGGTGTTTTTACCAGTAATTGATGGCAGAAAAAGATTTAGAAACACATAATAGTAGAACCTCACGAAATATGCACCAGGTAACGATTTGTAAGAAGAAAGTAAATATAGCCCCAAAAGGTACTTACCAATAGTTGATTTGATCCCCATTATTGAATTAGTTGGTTAATGTTTACGATATTCAATTGACGTTGCCCAGATTTGTTCATTGAACAATTGCATCTACTATTTATATACTCATCCATCCTTTATGCGGAGTCAACCACTTTCTTATCCATGGAACAATATTCAGTTTTATTCCGAGTAAAACCGGCAATTCTCCGGATCAAACATTTTCTCACTGTTTTAAGTCTATTGTGCGGTACAGTATATAGAGAAAACTAGCAAAGTTTGTAACAGGATCTGCTCATTACTTAAGCATAATTCTAATTATCAAGCAGTATTATCGCAACAACAATATTCTCTTCTACATATATTGCCTAACTTACCTATCATATATATTTAAATTCTTCCTATTTATGTAATTCAATGATCCTTGGTTAAATATAATAAGTATCTAAATAGTAACATTGAAAATTTTCCCTGCACAGAAACCTAAAAAAAGGAAATTTTGCAATATACAAACAAATGTGTCTAAAATAAACATTATAGGATAATAACATTGTAACAAAATTTTAAAGCAATATAGGCGATATAAAATGACAAAGGATTCAATGAAGGATCTAACATCCTCCCAAGAGCAAGATTCTATAAAAAACTTCTTACAATGTATAATTAAGCAACGTAGTGGTAATTTTCAACGGTTGAAAAGATCTCACGATGGACAACTAATATATCCTAATGCCACAGGTCTGGCATCAAATAGAGGTTCCAAACTGTATCAACGTGTTGAAGATGTCACTAGAAGTCGTCTGGATTCAAACTCAATGACTGAAGAAGTTGTATATTATAATGGTTCGGAACATAAACTTTTGCAACGATTACATAAAAGGGTGAAATTTTTTCCTGAGGTTACACCTAACAATGTTGAACATGATGAGGAGGAGGAGGAGGAAGAAGATTTGAATAATTTGGTTGACGTAAGGGAAATTTTAACACCAATAGCTTCGTTGGCTGATATTACAAAGAGGCCATCTGTAGCCCGTACTTTTTATAATTCTCTCCTACGAAAACTATCCTTCCAGATGGTATTGATGATTGAAAAAGAGCATGAATCTGTGATAAGATATGGAAAAATGCTAGACGTGTTTTTAGGTGATTATCCAGAACCACTTTATGAACCTGTGTTAAAATTAAAAAATTATGATCATAATTTGACGTTACCAGATGAAGAAGAAAAACCAGTTGAGAAAGATGAGGATGAATATAATCAGACTAGTAACGCCGTGAGTAACAATGGTAGTAATATGAATTTTGAAAGTAATAATGACGAGGAAGATGGTGTTGCTCACGAGGCAGAAGAAGATCCATTCTTTGCATTACCAGGAATTAATAACACTGATGGTTTAAAGGCCTTATTGTGTGATATCGAATCAACCGAATCGACAGAGCAAATGGAAACTACAAGACAAATGGCGCAGATCGCGTTACAAAGAAACCAAGAATTCATAAGAAATTTGAGAAAGATTAAATGTTTTATGGATAAGGCAAATAGAATACGAGGAAGAATTTTAGCTTGGAGTAGAGAATATTCTGGTATTCAAGAAGAAGGTGTCACCGTACCGACCGTTTTGCGTGTAGTAAAAAGAGGGTTAATCAGTGCTACGACAAATAAAACAATGGGTAATGAGGACCAATAATTAATATGATAATTTGTGCAAGTATTAGAAAATATTTTACATAACCAATTGTGCTATATAGTATATATATATATGAAAAGAAAAACGTGTCTATGATTATTTTTAATCTTTTTTTATTATTATTACTATTGATATTATTTCTTTATTACCAATCGTTAGATTTATGTTCTAAAACTTTGGTAAAATTAGAAGTAGGGGATAATGGCAGAGATGATTCATTCAATACTAATGGTTTCATGATGTATTTAACAAGATTATCAAATAATTCGTCAATTAAATCTTTTAGATCTGAACCAGTTTGCTTGAAATCTGGGTATGCATTAATTTCTAAGAGTTTAACATTGAAATCAGAATCAACCAAGAAATCAACACCATAGGTTTCAAAAGCATTTGATAAAGGTTGAAAGTTCAATCTGTTCACAGTAGCAGCAGCCATAAAGATTTCAGATGAAATTTCATGGATTTGTTCTTTAATTTTATTTTTATTCTCTTCGGTTATATCAGTCAAGTTTTTGAATTCAATAACAGATAGGTTTTTGTTTTCATTTTTAGATTGTAAGCATGTGTTTGTTAAATGGCTCTGTAATTTTTTTAAATCTGTTGGATCATAATCAGTGTCATTCTCAGTCAAATCTTCAAACGGAGTAGGAGCAAACAAGGCTAGCATTCTATCATAAACATATACTTCTAGATCACCCTTACAAGTAATATAACAACGTATATGGAATTTTTTGTTGTTCATGGAAGGTAACAATAATGGATTCTTCATGTATTCTTGAACGATAAAATGACGCAATTGGGAAATAATAATCTTATTATCATCAATATATTTTTCACGTTTGCCATCTTCCTTTTCTTCTTCCTCGTCTTCTTCTTCCTCGTATTCTTCTTCGTCGAACGAATCGAAAACCTTTTGTAAATCTTCTATAGTCTTAAATACCCTGATACCTTGACCTTTATCGCTCATACTTGGTTTCACGATCCACCACCTATTACATTTCTCTAACTCTTGTCTTAATTCCCAATTTTCATCTAATGAGTCATCTAAAAATTCGGCATAATCCAAATCTATAGTGTATGATTCCAAGAATGCTTTATTTAATATCGATTTGGGATTTTTCACAATATAATTATGAATGGTATGAGCCAAGTAATGTTTTCTAATTAATGCTTTTCTATAAATGTATGAGTTTGTGAAATAAGAAGTAGTATCTTGAACTAGTCTATCCATGTCCAATTGCTCATAATCACCATACTGTAAAAGTTTGCTCTTTGCTGTGTCATCCGATAGCTTTAGTATGATTTTGCTTTGAGGAAGATACTTAATAATTGCAGAATTCAATGGATTATAGATGTAATCATTCTGATCGATTGTGATAGCCACAACTGGATTATTTCCATTATCAACTTCAAGATTCTCCATCTTATCGACAATGATACTGTCTGATCCATTCGTATTACTTGGTAAAATAATTTCACCAGTTAAATGATCCATTGATTTAAAGGTTGCACGTAATGGAGTGACACTGATACATTTCTTTTCGATAATATCCATATCCGTCAATGCAGCAATTTTCTTATCATCCTCATTATAGTAAGCTGAATTTTTATGGCTCTTAAAATCTGGTGCCCAATTAAACGAGATCATATTGGATTCTTTACCATCTTCAATTTCAACTGAGGAGTCTGGTATATTGATATGGGGTCCTGAAAAGATAGCAGTCCATCTATTTTCCCAAATTGGAGCAAAAAAGATCTTAGTGTTTCTTGACAGTGAGTCTACCAATGGAATATTGATGCTGTAAAGGTCAGTCTGGTCATCCCAATTATTGTAAAGATGGGTAATGACCTGTGATGATCTTATAGCTGCCATTTCTAATAACTTCAAAGGGACGTTCTTTCTTCCGTCATAATATGCCCATGATATGGCGATAGCCTTTGTATTTCCCGCAATGACCGCTTCCATTGCAGCTCCAATCGTACCACTTGATGTAATGTAAGCCGCCGAGGTGTTTCTACCTACGTTAGGCCCTGATAATACTAGATCAAATTTCCTATGTTTTAGGTGATGTATGGCGACATTAGCACATGATGCGGGAGTACCATCGATCAGGATCCATTCGATTGCATCTGAAGGGATTTCAGGATTAGTTATGTGAGGCAGTTTTGAATCTTTAGAGTACAATTGTGGTTGAGTAAACGGACCTATAAATGTATTGTCACATGAGTCAATTTTAGAATATATAAACATTGCTGACAAATGTTTACCTGCTAGATGTGCTTTACCGGTCCATGATCTTTGGATGTGTGGAACACAGATGGTTATTTCCCAGTCTGGATGAGCTTCTTTTAAGCGTTGTATAAATGGTCTGATATAAGGTGAAAAATCATCATTTAAAGGACCGTCATCATTGGTAATTAGTACACGCATTGTTCTTTGATACTTATTTGAGTTAATAGTTAATGCTTGGGACAGTTGAATTTGTTTGACTGTAGCTACAATTATCTGTCTATCCTTTTATAAATATAAATTTTTTTATTATATAAGTTTTTCCTGTTGTCATATGATGAAGCGATGGCGCCCTTGCACCGCAGATGAATACTTATTGTAAGAAATTAGAAAATCCGTTAAGAGAAAACAAACTGGACAATGTCTAAATTGAATAGTGTGGAATCATTGTCTATGTGAGAATAGTCAACCAGAAAGCAAAGCAAAGCAAAGGCAGATAAAGTGATACAATTAGGGTGCTGTAATAGACCATAGTAGATAGATAAACGAGGAAACAAGAACTGTGAATATGTCATTATTTTTTAATCAATATGGACACCAACCTGTTTCACAAGAGAAACTAGATATTGCAGAGATTCAATTCGATGCCATGAATACTACTTTTAATAATATTTTGAAGACATGTCTAGAGAAGTGCATACCACATGACGGATACAGTGAGAATGACTTAAGCAAAGGTGAAATGGTTTGTATCGATCGATGTGTTGCTAAGATCCATTTTAGTAATAGACTTATTGGTGGATATGTACAGTCCAAGGGGTTTGGACCAGAGACACATTTACGACACTACAATGAGTTTAAGAAACCTGTGGATGATAAATGAAAAAAATACAGGGTCCATATGCCACACAGTCTGTGTTTCTGTGGTCTACACTGCATGGTGGAAGATAGTTTATTGATAGATGATTATATCACATGGTATTAGTATAGGAATAGATATAAATTAGGTGACTTGTATATAAAGAAAGTGAACATGACGGATAGCATACCAATCCACATACGATATTCATTAGCATATGATAATTATTCTTAACTATGTATATTCTAATCACTACATACGGTATAATGTGTGGGTGCAAACTAGCATTATCATTTGGAACGTCAGGCACCCGGCCTTCCCCTCACGTCGTCCAACACGATAACTCCCCGTTTTACACTGAAAAATTGCTCACCCCAACAAATCAAAACAACAAAAACTCAATTTCGCTGGCAATTCCGTTTTCACCACAACGTTGGACGTTCCATAGTCTCACACAAACAATACACACTATAAACTAACTCTCTATATTTAAAAGTACACTTATTAAGCAACACTTTAACTATAAACAACTCTACTAAGTAGAACAATAAACGCGATCCGCATTTACGAAAAAATCAATATGTAAGTTAACTATATTTTATTATACAACAAACACTCAAACATTAAAGCACTCAAACATTCAAATAATCAGAACAGCTAATTTATATTTAATGTGTATTATACATTGAATTTTTGTTTCATTATTTTTCTGTTGATGTTATAAGAGGAAAGGAGCAAAGTTTACTCTATGTTATACCATGATATCTAGATGGTATACAAAAGAATAATAATATTATTATAGCTTCTGTTATAACATGTTTGAAAACTTTTTGTATAGTAATTTTTAAGGATTTCTATGCTTCTAAGAGTTGTTATCGAGTTTGTTTGTGGACCTATATGTATATATACAACAGCATACTAACAAAGTATATTTATAATGCTCATTATTAATTTTTAATAATGATTATATTCTATATACAGATACAATAAATAAACAATGGCTCCAAGAGAATCCAAGAAGAGAACTACAAGAAAGAAGAAGGACCCAAATGCCCCAAAGAGAGCACTTTCATCCTACATGTTCTTCGCCAATGAAACTAGAGATATCGTCCGTTCAGAGAACCCAGATGTTTCATTTGGTCAAATCGGTAGGTTATTAGGTGAAAGATGGAAGGCTTTGAGTGCTGAAAACAAAGTCCCTTACGAGGCTAAAGCCGCTGCTGATAAGAAAAGATATGAATCTGAAAAGGAATTATACATGGCTACTCGTGCTGAATAAGCAAATGTTGTAATTTAATACTCTAACTCTTCTTTTTTTATTTTGCTTTTGTTAATTTAATTTTATTATTTATAACGGTATGATTTGGGGTGGGTTTTTTAATATTTTGACTATTTACTATTTACTATTTACTTTTACTTAACTTTAACTGCTTAATGGAAGTTTTATTCTAATTATTTTCCTTCTTTTTATTTTTTATTGTATTGTAATACTACCTTGTTATCTAGTATCATTCTATAACAACCATCTTTGCTGATTGTATGTGCTCTCTCTTCTCTCTTCTCTCGTGGTTGTGCTCCGCAGTTTTCTCAAATGAAAATTCTCCATTTCCCATATATACAGACATTCATGCATACATGACACGAAAACAGTACGCGCTATACCAAAACATGTAACGCGTAAATTATATTTTATTTGCAAAATTTCAACGATTTCAAATAAATAAATATAAAGAACCATTCATTTCTCTAAATTTTACTTTCTCAAAAAGTTTCTTGTTTTCTCTTTTCGAAGAGTTTAACACAATATAATTATATATATTATTCATATATTTATAGATTCATATTGAAATAACTACAAAAATCAAGTATCTAAATACAAAAGCCATCAATACACAATTATGTTAGAAGCTAAATTCGCAGAAGCATCCCTTTTCAAAAGAATCATTGACGGTTTCAAAGACTGTGTTCAACTAGTCAACTTCCAATGTAAGCAAGACGGTATCATCGCGCAAGCAGTCGATGACTCTCGTGTTCTATTGGTTTCATTAGAAATCGGTGTCGAAGCTTTCCAAGAATATAGATGTGACCACCCAGTCACTTTAGGTATGGATCTAACTTCTCTAAGTAAAATTTTACGTTGTGGTAACAACTCAGACACTTTAACCCTAGTGGCTGACGATACCCCAGACTCTATCCTATTATTATTTGAAGATTCCATCAAAGACCGTATCGCTGAATACTCATTGAAATTAATGGATATCGATGCTGATTTCTTAAAGATTGAAGAATTAGAATATGACACAACTTTAGTCATGCCTTCAACTGAATTCTCAAAGGTCGTTCGTGATTTAAGTCAATTGAGTGATTCTTTAAATATTATGGTCACAAAGGAAACAATCAAATTCGTTGCAGACGGTGATATTGGGTCCGGTTCAGTTATATTGAAACCATTCGTCAACATGGAAAAACCAAATGAATCAATCAAATTAGAAATGGAACAACCTGTTGATTTAACTTTCGGTGCTAAATACTTACTAGATATTGTAAAGGGTTCAGCTTTATCTGACAAAGTCGCCATCAGATTATCAAGTGAGGCTCCAGCTTTATTTCAATTCGACTTATCAAGTGGGTTTTTACAATTCTTTTTAGCTCCAAAATTCAGCGATGAAGAATAAGGAAGATAACAGATAGATATGAACAAATAAATAAATAAAAATTAACCCCCAACTTCAGACAGGGCCAAAGCTGTTTTGTACTAATTATCATGTTATTATAAACAATATAAATGAATAGACCAGCTCCTCCAAGAGTTGCTTGGTTTAATAATTTATTAATATGCTTATATAGTATATAAATAGATAACTTGACAGAATATGTAAATTAATAATCACAATAATAATACAATTAATATTAATGTTAATAAATTAAAAAGTACTGTTTTTACACTTTAAGTTTCATATTTTTAATATTTTGTATAAAATATTTGTATTTTTGGTAATCAAAATTCTATAAATATATGCATTATATCTTTATTTACAAACAAAACTACACACCTTTTTATAAATAAACATCTACCAAGTCTCTTGTAAATATCTATCCTCTCTTTCCATATTATTTAAATATATCTTTGCATCTTCTTCATTTTGAAACCCACCCCATTTCTTTAACATTTCAATAAACGTCAACCTAACCTGAATTGGCATCTTACCAGACGATCCACAAAGCACTGTTAATGCATTCTTCTTAACAAGTAAATTAGTTACCAATTCACCGTGTTTCCACAGTGTATCTTGAACATATTTCTCATCAGGTGAATTTTCACGATCTCTTGAGAATACAGAATGTAAGGTAATTCTACCTTCTTTATTCCACCGTTCTAATATTTCTTCATATATATAATCCTTGTATTTAAATCTACATCCAAAGAACAGATGGATATCAGTAGAGAGTACAGGAGTACTTTTAATGATGGACATCAACGGGGCTAGACCAACACCAGGACTGATTAGAATCATTGGATTGCCCTTGAAGTTATTATTAATCAAATTCTTTTCCTGAATTTTATAACGAATAATATCACCTGGTGAAAGATCATCGATATATTTCGTACAGATACCTGTTCTAATTTTTCTTAATATCGTCTTATATTTAACTATAGCAACAGTTAATTCAAGATTTAGATCATTTGGACCACTTGAAATAGAATAATAACGCGGTTTAATCACAGGTAGATAATCCAAACAAAATTCCCATGGTAGCCTCAATGAAAGAAAATCATCTACAACTTCTAAAATTGATCTTCTAGGTCTGTTACAATAATCATATAATTCTTGCATATCTTGGTCAAATCCAAACTCCTTTAATTTATCACGTTGCTGTTCCAATTGTTCTTTGCCACGTTCCATACGAGCAACATCCGTAGCGAACATCCACACTTTCATGAAAAAGCTTGCTCCTGGAATACTCATGATGTCAAAATGATACTTCAACAAATTTCTCAAAGTTAATGGTCCAACTAGCCCACCATTTCTCAAATTGGCTGGTATCCCATTAGAGAATTTTAATGGTTTATCAGCATATGGCAGCCAATGTGATTGGTTCTCCAAGAATTGTTGGACCGAATCATCAGAGTTGCAGGAATAAATTGAAGCAGTATCGCCAGCCTCATAAATATCATTTATATTATCATCAATATTCTTAAAGACAAACTGTCTTACATCCTGGAAGTGATCATCGGACGTAATCCTTTCATTCTTCACAACTTTACCATATTTAACAGAATCATCATGTGTAAACGTAATATTATCACTGAGAATTTTACTGTTAAATCCTTCATCTTCCATTAACTGAAGGGAACTCTTTGGTTCCAAGTATATCGAATCATCAACGCCAACTCTTTGAATAAGTTCTCCATTCTCCTTTCTCATTGGAAACTTTTCCATTAGAAGATCCAACACCCGTTTTTCAAATTCAAAATATACAGTCTCCACACCAGATCCAGTTTGTTTATTACTTCCTGCCATGCACTGCTCATCAGCTTCTAACCTATCAAATAGTTCATTGGCTCCTAACTGTTCTACTATACGGGTATGCAATTTCCTAATTGCATAATTAAATTTTGGGTATGACGAGTCACCTAGGCCAAAGAATGATACATTAACATGATTCAAAAAATTATCCGGCAGATTCTTCTTTTTCAAAAAGGACCAGAATGTCTTATTCTTCTTGTCCAAAGTACCACTGAAATGGGAATGCTCATGTGCATTCTTTGGCAAGTCACCTTGGCCTGTAGTTGCACATAAAATAAAGAGATATTTTGTTCCAAGAATATCTGTAGGATTAAAGTCACCTATAGTAGATAATGTGTGCCGGAAGTGAAGCCTTTTGAGTTTGTACGAGAGAATAGTGGCATAATCTTGTGTATTACCAGTTTCGGACCCATAAAGAATCGCTATTTTGTGTGGTGGCATTACTTCCTCGTTTTTTTGACTTGATGGTAGACAGCTAAAGAGTATTATATAATCTATATATATTCTTTGGGAATATTAGATAAAGATTGATAGGTACAGTAAAGATGAAAAGTTCCATACTAGATCAGTTTTTATGTATAAATTTGGTAGTTTCACACAGTTTTTAGGGTGTGCGGCCGAGCAAAACGATACAATATTTGAATAAAATTTCATAGTGGTTTAGTAATCAACAGTCCCTAGGTATATATCAATATTTAATTGTCAAAACTCAACAGATATGATAGAGGAATACAAACGTGTATGACACACAATCGAATAAACTGTTAAAAAAGAATTTTTTTATATTCAACGATCTGATTCCAATATTATATAGCTACCGATAATGCTTTTATGTACATGTATAAACCCGTTTAGTATATAGATTCAAGGAGAAGGTAGGAATATTCTACTTTCATTTTAAATTTACTTGTTTAACATCCATTTAACGAATATTAATGGAAGTAATGATTTTTGGAAAGCAAATTTTATTGAACTTTATCTAATTACAATATTTTTGCTTGATCCTTTGGAGGTCTGACACCAAAAATATCAGTACCAATTCTTACCTCATCAGTACCTTGCTTAATAGCTTGTTTGTAATCTGCGCTCATACCCATAGACAACTTCAAAGAAGTGTTAAATTTTTTATCGATATCAGTTTTCCAATTGACCAGGCATTTAAAATCTTCATTTTCTTCACCTTCTGTATGTGAAGTATTCCATGAACCAATAGTCATTAATCCATTTAGTTTGACATATTTTGCCTCAGAAGATTTGAAAAATGTTATAATTTCATAAATTTCTTCTTCTGTATGCAATCCAGACTTATTTTCTTCATTTGAAGTATTTATTTGAACGTCACATTCAATTGGTGCTTCGCTTGGTTGATACTTCCCTCTTGCTTCGTTCAATTTTTTCAGTTTCTTCAAAGAATCAACTGTCTCAATACGGTATAAATTTGGAATCTTTGCTAAATCTTTGCATTTATTTGTCTGTAAACCACCTATAAAATGCCATTTGATATCAGATGGTAGGAGGCCTGCCTTTTCAACTAATTCTTGTACGTAGTTTTCACCAAATTCCTTTACGCCATGATCATATAGTATTTGAACATCACTTGCAGGTTTTAACTTAGATACTGCCAATAAAGATACAGGTTTATTTGACTTCTCAAGAGATACCATATTTTTGATCTTATCATATTGGCTTGTCAGATTAACTTTTCTCTCGTTATCGTATGTAATACTAGCCATTTTGATGTTAGTTGTTATATTTCTTGTTAATAAAGGTAAAGTCTTAAAAAAGGAGTTTGTAGTTCTGTTACTTGATCGAATCATTAAACAACAAAGGTAAAATTAAAAGAAATAGCTAGTAAGATTAAATGATATATACAAGTCAATATTCCAAACCCTAAAATAAAACGATTTAGCTTGTAAAATCAAATTTTTCACTTTCGGAAATCGTTTTATTTTTCATAATGAATTAGAATACGAAAGGCAGAAACAAACTGTATAGGAACCAGATTTACTCTAAAAAAATATTTACATAAACGTCTGATTTTAGGATATGTGGGAATTATACCCTACTCCTGAAATGAGATTTTGTCAGTAATTGAAAACTACATAATCCATCAAGAATACGCTTCTTCGTGTATTACTTTCTCTTGAGGGCTACTTTCCTAGCTATTAATAACGCATTCCGCGAGGTAAGAGTATATATATAATGAATAGTGTGACAATATGTTACTGCCTCTATTCGCATAGTATCTTGTAAATCTCGTTAAACCGTGTTATGTGCTAAGAAGAGCAGATGTGGTGCTGCCAACTAACTATTCTTCTCTCTGTTTGTTTGATAACTGTAACAAACAGACAAGGAAAGCTAGCACCGAGCAACAGGAAAACGGAGCTAAACAGAAAAAATTATTACGTTAAGCGCAGTGGAAAAAGAGAACAACTAAGTCAATTCTTTAAAACTTATAACTTTGCTATATAAACAATCAAAATTGAAAAGGTCGCATTCAAAGTTTAGAACTATAAAACACACAAAAGATAAAACGATTCCATACTTAATAGATAGTTATAGATAGTTATAGACATTTATTTATATATCACTTTACACTCTATTATAACGTCGTTTATCCTGTATTACTGAACGTTAAAAGGGTTTTTTTAGTACAAAAAATAGAAAGAACAAAGAACACTTACTCCCTAATCGCATTCTAGTTGACAATTCTTTACAAAATTTAGTTACTCTTATAAGATTGGTCCTTTATTTTGATAATATATACCCTATTTTAAATTTCACAGCAAAATAATGATAGACTATACTAATCTCGAGGAGTTAGATCCTAACTGTGCCATTGTGTTTAACAACCAAAATGATAACGAATCAAAGTTACTTGCAGTCTTAAAGACCTGTCCTGATGCTGATACTATCGCAATTTCGTTATTACCAGGTCACCAACCAGATCTAGGTTATCTTTTCATTAGAGTCGACGATTTCAATCAAAACGCCTTTATTTATAATGTTATAGAAAAACTTGAGTTTATCAACTCTATTGTTCCATTGTATGATGTGAAGAAACATAAACAACTTTCAGCATTATTTGAAAATTCTATCAAAGTTAGTAAATTAAAAACCTTACCTAATGATAGTGAATTGAAAAATTTAAACAATATAACTAATAATCCTGAAATTTCTTTGTATCTAGCATTTTTCAAATATTATAACAGGTGGTTAGGTTATTTATCAATCATTGGATTCTTTATATATTATCTTACAAGCTCAGACGCATGGGAATTTAATAGATTTTATTCCCTTGTTACTGTTGTTTGGTCCATTGCATTCATCACATCATGGATCTACAATAAGGAGAAGAAATACATTTCTAAATTTGGATTCATTAATAATCTAACAACACCCCATGTCAACAATAATTCTATTTTCGGGAAGAAACTTTTATTTATCCCAGTTGCCCTTGGTTTCGCCTTAATTCTAGTCGGTTTCCAACTTTTCTGTTTCCTTCTTGAAATATTTTTTACTCAATTATATGATGGTTCTTTTGCTTCGATATTATCGTTAGTTCCAACAATTATGATCTCAGTATTTATCCCAGTGTTGACCCTTGTATACAACAAGGTATTTGTTGACAGATTTATTATATTTGAGAACTCTATAAATACAAACAAATCCAGAATTGAGAAAAACTTTATCCTGACTTTCTTTGCAAGCTATTCACCTTTACTTATTACATTATTTGTTTACTTACCGCTTGGATACCTTTTCCAACCAAACCCAGAACAACTTTCAAAATTATTTTTAGGTATTACTAGTATTGCACCAACTTTCATCATAAACACAGCTCGTCCTCAAAAGCAATTCTACTATTTTATTGTCATTAACCAACTAATCTTATTTGTTGTATCTAATGTTTTCCCTTCTGTTGTAAACAAGCTAACCAGCCGCTTCTTGTCCAAAGAAGATATAAAGAAGCAAAACGCTACTACTGAGAATGATATGAAACGTATGGGTGACAAAAGCTATCAACTTTGGGACCAAACGAGACAGTATGAATGTGGTCCATGGACCACACCATTTGATACAAATCTAAATTATCAGAAATTAATTGTTGAATTTGGTTATATCACTATGTTTTCCATAATTTGGCCATTGGCTCCATTAGTTACTTATTTCTTAAATATTATTATCTTCAAAGCAGATTATTGGAAGATCACAACTAAATGCAGACCAGCTAGAATTCCCGACGTGCATGATGCTGATACGGCTGATAAATACGAAGAAAATGTCATTAGAGGAAACAATGTCAATATGGAGCCATGGGATAATATTTTGAGAATTGTTGTTTGGGTCAGTGGTATTGTCTGTCCGACATTAAGTTATATGTATAGACATTGTTATATTCCAGGAATTGGTATGAATACCGAGCTTGAAAAACGTGAATTATGGTACTCATATTCTCCAATGGCCCATAATTGGACCGAGATATTAGTTGTTGCTGTTGTTGCCGAACACTTTGCTATTTTTGTTTATGTCATTCTAAAGAAATTTTATAGTTGTATGGATGAATCTTACCTTGTTGGTGGAATCGTTCCATATTCGAACGTCGAGGAGACCAAGGTATTGAATAATGCATCATCGGAGTTTGAAAATATTAATAGCAAGGAAGATATGAGTTCTGGTGTCGATTTGAGTGCAGAAATCAATGAATTAAACCAAAAAGCTAGTAAAACCATTGATCAAAACAATGACAAAACCGTCGATGATAAGAAAACAGTGTTGAAGCCCTTACAGTCTGAAGTTAGAAAAGTTAACTCTAAGTCTCACGATTCTTCTTCTAAACACTCAGTCTCTAAAACTGTCTCCAAAACAAATGGTAATGATGTTTATAATACAAAAAGATCGAGCAAATCAGTACCGTCATCTACCAAGGCACTCTTGGACTTAAAGAAGGTTTCATCAATCGATTTAGCAGCACCAACTAAGAATAAGAGCATCTTAGGTGATTCATCCTCATATATTATTGGTGCTACGGTTCCTGTAGTTATTCCAACCTCCAAGAATTATGATTCAAGACACGATAAAGAAGGACGACTAGTCAGTGGTGCAGCAACTCCAATTGAAATTCCAACTAAATCCACAAATTCTACTAATCCTACAATAGCCGATTCTGAACAAAAACATTCAGCTTCATCATTATCCATAAATGCTAATAATACCTCTACCATTTCCGAAACTGATAATAATGAAAATATTGTTAAAAAGTCTGTACCAACAAGCGCACCAGCAGCAGTAACAACAACTGCCACCACAAAGATACCTGCTGTTGTCGAACCTTCCAATCCATCAGTAAAATCAGGATCGATAAGGGACTCGCATAGTACAACTTCCGATAGAAAAAACAAAGCTAAACCAGGTAGCACCTTGGACAACCCAAGAGATGGGAGTTCAAAAAGATCAGGGCACGGCAGTAGTGAGCATCGCAGCAGTACTGCTAGCAGCACAAGACCAAAACCTATAAAAGAAGAACACGATAAGGAAAAGGAGAAGCACAAGAAGGGACTACTAAAGAAGTTTAAGATAAAGCTTTGACTACACTTCATCTAAATTGTATGCTGTGTTTTTTATATTGATTTGTGTTTTGTTTACTATTTTGTATTGTTTATCGATGTAATTTAAACTAAGATTTATTGTACTATCAAATGTATGGTCAACAAAATAAATCGATCAAGTTGACTTCTAAGATATGAGTATATAGTTGACGACGCAATCTTATCTCAGGGATAACGGAAAAGGATATATTTATACTGTAAAGGGAAAAGCCGAGTTCCGGTTAACTCAAACGCACAGCGGCTGACCTATACAGCGGGACGAAAAGTTGCGCGGTTAAACTGTCAGTGATCGGCAGTTAGGCCAATCAAACGCAAGCACGGATGATAAGGCGGAATGAGAAATTAATGGAGGCACGGCTCCTACGTCATGCTGTATGCGGTGCATGGATGCCGCATCGGAATAACACTCAAATTCCACAGCGCAATCGTTCTCAAATAGGACTCAAATTGAGGGAAGAGATGTGAAGAAGAAGGGAGGGGAGACTTGGAGAAATATACATGTGTGTGTGTGTGTGTGCCATAGCCTTGTCAGTGACTCCGCTGTGGTATAAATACTGATCTATAATCATCGACTTTCTCGGTGGCAAACAACTCTTGGTTCTTTGTAATTTTGATCATTAAAATGGAATTATAAAAATAAGAAAGGACATATATTTAATACAAAGTGCTATATTCACATTACAAATAACAGTTAGATATGAACACTAATCAAACCGCTAATATTTTCTATAAACAGAATTCAAATGCATCAAAATCTACAAGCTCGTTCTTAATGAGCGCCCCTGTAGAGTTAACTTCGGTAAATGGTTACAATGACTTCATTAAGAAATACTCAAACAGAAACTACACTACTGTATTAAAGGACGATTCAACACAAGGTTACATTCTAAAGGACGGTGAAGTTATTGCCAGCATATACGGTGACGCAAGAGATTATCTGCTGAACCAGGCCCATTGCTAGATATGTCATTTCCCCTCTCTGTTCATCATTCACTTTCCTTTTCATCTTCGTTTCATTCCATTTCATGGTATAGAATACTCATTGCTACCTTAGAGTATGCATATATACACATTCCCTTATATACCCATTTTCATATATCTACATATTTTATAAAGGTGAGTTAAATTACTCTTTTGTGCTTTTTCTTCTCTTTTCTTCATTCCTGTTTCCTATACCATCTTCATACAGATTCGTTCATTACTCATCAAAGATTTTCTACATTTTTTTAAATGATTTTCCCCTTCTGTCTGTCTGTCTGTTTGTCTCTCTTGCAGTCTGATTCTTGTTTGTTTGAGTTTCCTATCTTCAAATTCATGCCCCCAACCTGCCCGCACTTTTTGTTACAATACATTCATTTATCTACGCACAATCTATTTTTTAGGCGGTGAAAAACCTAAAAGTGTACGACTCAGCTGCATTCTCTTCACTATAAAAACAAAACCATAATAAAGATAGATAATCAATCTGAGGTTAAAGTTCCATTTCATACATAAGAGAAGCAAACGAAATATATAATTTTATAATGAGCATATACATGTAGATTTTTTTGTAATTATCTTATCTCTTGTACTAGTATCGCTTAAACTTATATCTCTCTCATTTTCTCTACGAGGTTTTGTTCGATACCAATTTCAGTTACATTAGTACCCTTTCCCCCGTTCTGCCCTCGTTTCTAACTAGTGTGCAACAACAGCCAAACAAACAAACATTCAAGCTTATGTCAGAACAATATATTGAACCGAAACATATCACAGAAGAAGCCAGCGTTTTTGATACTTCGATTAATAATGATAAATATGTAAGAAATAGTACAATCTCAGATTTGGAATCTGATCAAGATAATGACCTGGAGTTACACATAAACCCATCATGCATTACTGAAGATTTACCAACATCCCATCGATTTCTATTGTCCTTAGATGAGTGTGGAAGGGTATTCGGGCCCATGGGTAATACATTAAAAAAGATTAAATCAGATAACCAAGTTAAAATCACAATCACAGAGAGACAAGCAGGTTGTTCAGATAGAATACTAGCTTGCGCAGGCAGGATCAAAACGATTTCGAAAGCAATTGAAGCCATCGCAACTGTACTGATAGAAAACAAAAAAGTTGGTGAGTCTAAACGATACCCATTTTTCTTTTTAAATTCTTTTCTCCCACCACCAAATGTATCAGATTTCACAGATATTGACAATATAGACCAAGTTTATAGTATTAGACTAATCGTTACAAATACACAAATTTCATCAATTATAGGCAAAGATGGCGAGACTATTCAACGCTTAGGCAAAAACAATATTAACATCAAATTAGTAGCTTCAAGAACTTTCTTGCCTGATAGCGATGAACGGATCTTGGAAATTCAAGGCACGCCAAATTCAATTTCGGAGTGTATGTTATGTATTAGTAAAATCATAATTGCAAATATTAACCTCGAACATTTTCATGAATTGCATTACTTTCCTCATTCTCAGGTGCCTGCTTCTTCATCGTTACAGTCGACATCAAATGCCTTTAGTAGTAAGACTAATCGGATCAATAACGGACATAATCACAATCGGGAGAAAGCACATTCTGTAACAATGCTAATTCCAAATGAATTAGTTGGTGCCTTAATGGGTAAAAAGGGTAACAGAATTGCAAATTTAAGGAAAACAACACATACAACAATCCATACTGGCAGATCAGATATTTCTGATGATACTCTTATAGATGATTGCGGCAAAAAATTTAGAAAATTTATCATTAGTGGTAGCACTATTGAGAATGTTAAAAGGGCAGAAGCCATACTAACACAAAATTTGAGCATAGAAGTTCAAAAACGTCAAGAGAATGCATAGCAACATATACAAACACATATTTTAGGAGTAAGACATTTTGATAGTGTTATAAACAGAAATTAATTAAGAATAAGTAAGAAATCACATCTCTCTCTGGATCATAATAGAGAGAAATAAATACAAAATTACATAATACATATAAATAGCATATATACATATCTTTAACTTTGTTAAAAATTAGTAACCATTCTTCGTTTGGTTATTTGTGCTTTGGTTTGAATAATAATATAATAAAATACAGGAAAGAAAAATAAAATTTATTGGAATAAATTATAAGACATGATATGATATGATGTGTTTCAAAAATTCAATCAATATTATTTATTTTAATTCTTTTTTTTTAAATCTCAACCTTGAATCTATTTAAACTTCTTACCGAATAAGATCATTTGTAATTGATCATATAAGGAGATAACACCGGCACCGGCAACACCTCTTAAGATGTTAGCACCACAACCCTTGAATAAGGAAGCGACACCTTCAGCAGCAACAATCTTCTTGAAACAGTCGAAAGCACCATCGTATTTAACGGCTTGACCAGAAGTCATCATCATTCTTCTTCTAACAGTATCTAATGGGTAAGAACATGTGGAAGCACCGGTAGTAACAGCCCAACCTAATAAGAAAGAAGCGATGAAAGAACCTTCTAAGTTACCGGTTAATAGAACTGGCTTCAAAGAATCGTATAGACCGAAGTATAAACCTCTGTAGACAACAATACCGACAACAGATGGTAAGAAACCTCTGTATAAACCAGCAACACCATCAGTCTTGATGGTCTTCTTGTAAACATCGACTAAACCGTTGAATTGTCTTTCACCACCGTTCTTGGTAGTCTTGGAATCAGCAGCTAATCTGGTTCTTGCGTAATCTAAAGAGTAAACGAATAATAATGACAAACCACCAGCAATACCACCGGAGGCTAAGTTACCAGCAAACCATTTACCGTAACCTTCTTCCTTCTTGAAACCGAACATAGCCTTAATCTTATCCTTGAAGGCAAAGTTTAAGGCTTGGGTTGGGAAGTATCTAATAACATTAGCGGTGTTACCTCTCCAGAAGGAGACTAAACCTTCGTTTTTGTAAGTTCTCTTGAAACAGTCGACGATACCATCGTATTTTTTGTCTAAAGTACCTTGCTTTAACATTTCATTTTGGTTTTGAATTAATAACTTAACTCTCTCGATTGGAGAGGCAGCGGTCTTGGCAATGGCAGCGGAAACACCACCCATTAAGAAATCAATGGCAAAGTTAGATTGTTTTTGTTCACTCATCTTTATAGTTTATGTATGTGTATCTATAGGGATAAGAATATGTTTGTTTTCGATAGTATCAATTAAACGCAAACTGTCTTATAGAGCTTAATAAATGAATGAAACAACCTAAACAGGACGAAAGTAAGAAATTAAAATTTGGAACAAGTTTGAAAATTAATTGCAAAAAGAGTGTTGTTTAAATATTTCTTTCCACCAACATATTTTTTTTTTCTTTTCAGTTTTAATTCCTTTTCCCTACTGTAGTTTAGTAAACAATAAGTAATTCAGAATTGAACTTCATACATATCCTTGAGGGTTTGATAGGTTGTATGGTGAAAATGTGTGCAACCAATCAAATCGCGTTATAGCACACATGCCAGGGATTCGTTACTTTCCAATTAGGGGGCGTACATACAACGCATTAGCCGATATCAGAGGCAGTTAGTTACCCGAGTCTCGAAAAATTGGAAAAAAAAGCGGGAAAAGAAAATACTTTGATCTTATTTGTCAGTTGGTCTCGCATTTAAGAATATTATTGTATGGGGGAGGAGGGATATTCATAAATGCGATATAATGCGGAGCTTTTGGTTGGTGTTGTATGTATATGTGTTTGGATTTCATCAAAAAGATATTTGTGTTTGATAGTTGGTTAGTGTGGAATAGAGTGAAACCCTGAACTCCCACACGACCCCACCTGCAACGATAATCACCCTCCTAGAATGCAATACTGATAAAGAGTTGTTTATACACACATACGTAGTGTTTACGTGCCCTATATTCCGATAGAACCTTATTCATCTATATAATACACACTACTAATGTATTATCTGGGCTCTCTCGCGTTTCACGATAATACAAGATAATATAAATATCCATATATAATGCCAAGAATATGGTTAGCCTGTTGAAATGGCTACTTATTAGAAGGTAAATAGGAACACTATACGCTTATCCTCGCTATAGTATTCTTTACTTAGCCTAAGCTTTTCTAAATTATATGCATATTCGTAAATACGTAAAGCCTAGAACAGAAGATAACTACGTAATCAGAGGAAACAGTAAATTATAACTACTACACAAGACGGTTATCACTATCAACGCAAATTAAAAATGTATTTTGACCATTTTAGAAACCCAGACATTTTAATACACCCATACATACATATGTTTCAGTTTTGCTAAAAATATTTTGTTCCAAAATATTTCAAATTGAAAAAAACAATTTATTTTTTTTTCTTACGTCGATGGTGAATTTTCAGCTAAGTTCACCAAACAGATGGTAGGCTGCCCAATACCAGTGAGCTTGCTAATGAGGAAACAAAAGTAGTTACACTAGCAACTCACCGGCACAAGTCCACTGATGGCCTCCCTGAATCTCTAACTTATCGAATGGGGAATCTGTACCAAGCACTCACAGCCTGGGAAGAGAGTTAGACAGAACTTGCTTGCTAGGCTGGTGGAAACCAAACGACAAACTAAGATTGGAAACTTTTTTTTAAAGAAAGATACACACATCAGAGACAAATTATTATAACAAATTATTAGTATATTACATACATTTTTAGTTCTAATATCTTAGTCCTGTTTAATTAAAACGATAAAAAAACCATAAGCAAAAATGTATGTTATTTTACACCTATCAGTTGAATAAGAATTGTCCTAGAGAATGGAGAACTTTATATTAAATTTAAGAAAGATAATGAATGGTCATTGAAAAAATAAAACACCATCAAAAAGTAAAAGTTATTATGAGGAAATTAAAAGAATGTTGAATTGCAGTATTGTGTTTATTGAAATCGTGCACCTTCCAATGTTTCATCAGAGTATTAAAAGGTATAAAAACTTGTTACCATTATGATATCAATTATTCTCATTGTAATTTAACGTAAAATCGAACCACCCATCTGCATTTAAAATCAATTAAAATAATACTATAGTATAAACATCCGGATTCATCATGTCATCTTTCTTTAAGTATATTGTCTCCTAATAACCTTTAATTATTCTTTTTCAGTCTTTTTATTTTACAAACGTATAAACTAAGGAACGTTAACTAACAGTATTTTAACAATAACAATATTACTATTGTTAGAGTTTTATTTATTCAGGGCTAACTTACGTACTCAAAAGAGACTTGCCGCTTCTGTCATCGGTGTTGGTAAGAGAAAGGTTTGGTTAGACCCAAACGAAACCTCTGAAATCGCTGAAGCTAATTCCAGAAATGCCATTAGAAAGTTGGTTAAGAATGGTACCATCGTCAAGAAGGCCGTTACCGTTCACTCTAGATCTAGAACTAGAGCTTACACTTTATCCAAGAGATCTGGTCGTCACACTGGTTACGGTAAGAGAAAGGGTACTGCTGAAGCTCGTTTACCATCTCAAGTTGTCTGGATTAGAAGATTAAGAGTCTTAAGAAGATTATTGTCTAAATACAGAGATGCTGGTAAGATTGACAAGCACTTATACCATGTCTTATACAAGGAAGCCAAGGGTAACGCTTTTAAGCACAAGAGAGCTTTAGTTGAACACATTATCCAAGCCAAGGCTGATGCTCAACGTGAAAAGGCCTTATCTGCTGAAGCCGAAGCTAGAAGAGCTAAGAACAGAGCTGCTCGTGCTAGAAGAGCTCAAAGAATTTCTGAAAAAAGAGAAGCTTTATTAAAGGAAGATGCTTAAATTTTTATATAGGTATTTAAATTTAGTTTTCACAATAATAAAAATAATATAATCAATTTCTATAAAAAATTTCTTTACTTTTCTTTTCTTAATTATATATATATATATACTAAGTACTTTTAAAAGGGTAAAAAGGCTTAGCAGGGGTAATTTGGTATTACTACCATAAAATAAATATATTTTAATTAGAATAAACCTTCAATTTCATTCTTCTCATTAACCTCCATATTCATAAATCCAGAATATGTAGAAAGACCTGGGATCGTTTGGATCTCACTAGCTAACACCTGAATGTAACCACCACCAGCTGATAACCTTACATCTCTTATTGGGAAAATAAAGTCAGAAGGAACCCCTTTTAGTGTGGGATCATGTGATAAGGAGTATTGGGTTTTGGCAACACAGATTGGTAAATTGCCATAACCTTGTTCTTTATACATCTCTAATTTCTTTTGGGCATCGGGTGTGATATCAAGGCTGTTACCGTTGTATAATTTTTTAACGATTGTATTCATCTTATCTTCAAATGAGTCTTCAAGTTCATATAGGGGTTTGAAATCGCACACTTGGTTAGCGGCTTTAATCACAGCCTGTGCTAAATTAACAGCACCTTTCCCACCATCTTCAAAGTGGGTTGAAACAACTGCGTCAAATGCACCTGCCTTCTTAGCTGCTGTCTTAATAATATCAATTTCCGCATCTGTATCACCATCAAATTTATTGATAGCAACAACAACAGGAACACCATATTGTCTAACATTTTCAATCTGTTTAACTAAATTACAGACACCCTTTCCAACTAAATCAGTATTTTCAACAATATATTCGTCGGGTAAAGGTTGTCCTGGCTTAACATTTGGAGCACCTCCATGGGATTTTATAGCTCTGACAGTTGAAACAAGGACAGTCGCATTTGGGGTCAGCCCAGATGAACGGCATTTAATATCAAAGAATCTCTCACCTCCCATAGTAAAATCAAATCCTGCCTCAGTAACAACATAGCCAGACTCGTTATTAACAAGAGACCCTTTAGGTTTACCAACTAATTTCAAAGCAATTAAATCGGCGAGAACCGATGATGTACCAATGGATATATTAGCAAATGGGCCAGCATGAACCATGACTGGGGTACCTTCCAAAGTTTGCATTAAGTTAGGCTTGATTGCGTCTCTTAATAGTGTGGTCAATGCACCGGCGCAGCCAATATCTTCTGTAGTTATTGGCTTCCCATTATAATCGAATGCAACAACCATGTCGCCAATCCTTTTTCTCATATCTTTAATATTATTCGACAAAGCTAAAATTGCCATTAACTCAGATGCAACAGTTATATCGAAGCCCGTAGTACGCGTGTGGCCCTTTTCTGTTGCTGCTTGACCAATAGTAATTTTTCTTAACATTCTATCATTTATATCAACAACCCTTTTAATCGTAATTGTGTCAGGGTTTATATTCAGCCTTGCAAATTTTCTAATTTCTGCTCCAGTCAAATCATCTGGAATACTTTTATTGATACCTAAATTCTTTAACCGTTTCTGCATTGATTCTGTGAAGATTCTTTTACCTTTATTTTTAGGAACTAATCTACTATAAAACTTCATATCATTCTTTTGTGTTGTTTCGTGGAAAATTCTTGTGTCAATTGCTGCAGCTAATAAATTATTAGCGGCACCTATTGCATGAATATCACCAGTTAAATGAAGATTAAATTCATCCATTGGAATAACCTGTGAATAGCCACCACCAGCAGCACCACCTTTAACACCAAAGGTAGGACCCATAGAAGGTTGGCGTAAAGTTGCAATTGATGGCTTTCCAAGGTGAGCAGTTAAGGCTTGGACTAAGCCAACAGTAGTAGTTGATTTTCCTTCACCTAGTGGTGTAGGCGTAATACCAGCAACAAGAATGTACTTACCATTTTCTCTATTTTTTATTCTATCCATAATTGATGCTGAAATTTTTGCTTTGAAATTACCATATAGTTCTAATTCTTTAGGTTGAATACCTAATTCTTTGCTCAAAGTTGTAATATCCTTTGGTACCTGAGATTTTGAAATTTCAAAATCTGAAGGAATTTTCCCATCTCTATTTTTTACTGTCTCCAGAGCTAATGGTTTAATACTTGTTAAACTTTTAGACTCAGCCGAATTCATCTTAGCAGCACGTAATGCATTGTCCATCAGCATTGCTACTGTCATTGGTCCAACTCCACCAGGTACTGGTGTAATAAATCCGGCTGCATTCCTGGCACTTTTGAATTCTACATCACCAACCAATCTTAAACCTGATTTCTTAGAGTCATCCTTTATATAATTAATTCCAACATCAACTACGACACATCCTGGTTTTAACCACTCGCCCTTAACAAATTCTGGTACTCCACATGCTGCAATAACGATATCTCCCATTCCTACCAACTTTTCCACATCGACTGTGGATCTATGGCAAGATATAACAGTAGCATTTTCATTTCTCAGCATGGTTGTAATTGGAATCCCAACAATATCAGATCTACCTAAAATAACAGCTATCTTACTATTCAATTGAATTTTATGGTGTTTTAGTAGCTGAATGATACCATTAGGTGTGCACGGTAAAAAGTAAGGCACACCGTTTTTTTTTGTTAATTGGCCAACATTGGTTGTTGTAAGGCCATCGACATCCTTTTGTGGAGCAATCGCATTTGTGACTTGCTCTTCATTGATATGTGGTGGCAGCGGTAATTGAACCATAAGAGAGTGAACTGAATGGTCCATGTTTATCTCAGAGATCTTTTGAAGAAGGGCCTCTTGGGATATTTGGGAAGGTAACTTCACCGTTGTAGATGTCATATTACATTCAGCAGCTGCCTTTTGCTTCATTCTTACGTAGGTTGTTGAATCTGGCCTGTCACCTACTTGAATAATTTTTAAAATTGGGTCAAAGGATGGCTGAACTGATTTAATTGACATTATTTCATTTTTGATATTTTGATTGACAAGTTTGGCAAATTTTGTACCTGATAATGTATGATAGTACAAAGATGAAGATATTTTTGTATACTTTGTATAAAGTCTAAATGAAGTTGCCCCATACTTTTGAAGGGGTTTGGTAGTCATCATGATAAACTAGTAGTTTATGCGTTCAACTTACCGTGATCAATCTAATGTTGATTAATATTGCTTTCAATAAAAAAGATGAATATGGCCTAAACAATTATAAATAAAAGTATTATTGAATGAAAACTGTTGTGATCTGTATGTATTATGAAAATTTCAAAGTATTTTTAAGAGCCTTTTCTTAGAGTTCTCTTTATGATTCATCGGATTTTTCTAGTATTGATGTTTCGGTGAAATTTCTGATAACAGAACTATGTGTCAATAAAATTAAAAATAAAACGGTGAAATCGCTATTTGAGACTATATTGATTTATAGAAATACTAATAGCTAAGGTGTCATAGAGCGAACATTTTTTCGATGACTTACACTACTGTTTTAGTAAAAAGAAGTGAGAAAAGGAATACAGGTATATATATATATATGTTTAATATGTTTAATATAAAGTAATTTTTCACTTGTAAGTAAATAAACATAAGAAAAGACATCAATTAAATAATACAAAAAAACAAAACTAAATTAAATAGCAACATATATAACGATATAAACTCTTAAATATACACGGTAACTTATGAATTATGATACTGATTATCCTGATGTTCTTGATGTTCCTGGTGTTCCTGGTGTTCCTGATGTTCCTGGTGTTCCTGTTCCTGGTTATCAGACGGGTTAGAAGAATATTGAATATTAGATGTATCTACTGATGCAGGAATAAAAGCAGGTGGTTGATAGAAATACATTGGGTGTGCATGTGCTTGCGCCTGGACCTGTGCATGGGCTCGGGCCTGTGCATGTGCTTGCGCCTGTGCATATGCATGTGCTTGCGCTTGCACTTGTTGCGGCATTGTGAACTGGCCTCGATACCTTTGGTGTGTTTGCACTTGTGCTTGTAGTTGTGACGGTGATTGTGATTGCGACTGTGGCTGTGATTCTGGTTGTGATTGGATTTGTGGTACTGCATATTGGCTTTGATACCTCTGCTGTGATTCTGTTTCTGTTTCTGCATGTGATTGCGCTTCTGCATCTACTTCGGATTCTTCTTCGGACTCTACTGGTAATTGAGTTTGGGCCTGTGTCTGTTGTGTTATTCTTTGAGGAACTGTATACTGGCCTTGATACCTTTGTTGTGTCTGCAAAAATTGTGCTTGATTTTGTGCTTGCTGTGATTGAAGATAATGTTGGGGAATATTTTGTTGAAAATGCAGATTTTGAACTGGATAAGAAAACGGTTGAGGTGACTGTTGCGGTAATTGATGTGGAACAAATGATTGTTGGTGCATTTGAGATAGCTGGTTTGGGTTTTGCCAACCATACGGCGACTGTGATTCATGATATGAATTTGAAGGTATATTTTTGGCTTTGGCTTGACGATTAATTTGTTCGATTAGTTGCCTCTGCTGCATTTTAACCTCTTTAGCAGATTGTAAAACAGATGTTGTATCTTCTGGTTGTGTAGAATTCGCAGAATCTTCCTGTTGTTTGTTTTTAGAATAAGCAGAATAACGTTCATCATCAACTTTAACTGGAACACATTTATATGTTTTTAAATTCTCGTAAATAGACTTCGCATAATCTAATGGTGTTATAGGGTACGAGTTTGGATTTAAAGTTTGGGAAGGCAAACCCTGTTCTTGGATTTGCTGTTGCTGAACCATGTTAAAGTTTTGAGTTTGACTTGAATTTGGGTTTCCTAAATGAGCACTTTTAGGAGTAACTAAAGATGGATATTTAAATACAGAATATTCTCCAATGTTTTCTTTATGTAAACTATTAGAGTCTTGGCCATATTTAGATTCAGGTAAGCTATGAATCATTGAATTTGTTTTCATTGAAGCATTTATATCTAAGTGATTTGTATTGCTTGGATTTTCTTTTGTAACAATATCTTCGAAAGTCTCATAAAACTTCTTTGTTGATTCATCAGTTTGTCTTGCACCTTCTTCGATCAAGGTTAGCAATTCTTGGTCTAAGTCAGTTAATTGAACGTTATTCAAAACTTTATTTAAGATAGTCTTTTTCCATACCTGAATGTGAGATGAAATTTGTTTCTTGGTTCTGACTTCATTTGTGTGATAGCTGATATATAAGGAAATCAATTCATTTCTACCGTAGTTTTTATCCTTTAATTTTATCTTTGAAGTACCATTCTTCATTATCAGTCTTAGAGATTCAATAAAAGCATCCTCAACATTGCTTGGCCACTTATCGTAACCATCCTTTAAGCTATAGAGTGATGAAATTTCCTGTTGGGGCGATGTGGATGATGTTCGTAACTTTTTAGTCATTGGCGTATCTCTACTTTTACGATCTTCATTATTGGGAATATTATCTAAAAAAAGTTTTGGACTTCGAGAATTTCTCTGTAATTTTCTTCTTTTAACTTCCTCAAATACTTTAGCTTGTAAATTAGTCAATTTCGTACCTTTCCCAGAATTTAACAGCTCAGTACTGGAATCTTTATTGATATTTTTTTGACGTTGTTGCTCCTTTTTTTTTGATTTGACTTCATCAGAGAAAATATCTAGGAGCTGTAAATTTTGCGAGGAATCATTATTCATATAAACATCAAAAACCCTTGTTTCTATTGGGTTCCATTGTGGTGTGCTTGTAGATGAGACCATATTCGTATTATCGTTGTTGTGGTTGTTGTTGTGGTTGTGATTGTCATCAAATGAGATAGTTCTCTTTCTTGACAGTTTATTTGCTTTTGTTGAGCTTTCTTGAGTTACAGACTGTATATCATGCTGGCTTTTATTTGTTTTTGAATTTAAATTACTATGAGCATTGTCGTTGTTTTCATAATTTGTTATTCTGTCATTAGCGTTATAATTCTTAGAAGAATTTTCGGACATATGTTTTAATAAGAGATGTGAAACTTATTTGGAAATAAAGAAAATGAGATGTCACTAAACAAAATACAACGGGCTTATGAGATAGGCTTAAATGATAATTAATATTGCTAGCCTGTGAAATTTCAACAAATTGATAATATTTGTTATATGGTTGTAAATTATAGTATGAATAATGAATGTGAAGATGTAGATTACAGTAGAAAAAAAAATAATGCAAACAGAAGAGAAAAAAATGTAAAATAATGTAATAAGACAGATGAGAAGTAAACTGGGTAGTTGGATATTGAGATAGTAGAATATTTGATGATAGTGATTGTAATACTATGATCTTTTATTGTTGTAAGTATTTCTCTGTTTTTATGATAAATATAGAAATAAAATGATTTGAGGAAAAAAGTTATTGATGTTGGGTAAGTAGTAGTGGAATCAAAGGAAATGGAGGAACAATACTTTATAACCAACTTAAAGAACGTTAAATAAAATGCTGGATTTTAATAATATGATAAGTAAACTATTGACTATGTTGTGGAGAGTATAATGTTTATATATTGAAATAGACAATGGTGAGAAATCAATAAAGGTGATATACGACAAAAGAATTCGAACTCGTGTTTATCTAAATCGAAAAAAATATTAAAAAGAATATCAATGTGTTATATAGTGAAAATATCTAAGTATGTATGCTGAAATTTGTTATATGTCTCAAGAATAAGGAAAGAAGAGCCATTTTAATCGAGACCAATAAAATAAGCTATTATTACTGGCAACTGGCTATCTGGAATAATAGGAATTTCTGAGTAATCAATAACATTGTTAAACGATATGAAAAGTCATTCCTTGCTGAACAATTTAAAGGAAACCCTCTCGAGAAATTTTGCAGCGAGGGAAAAATAATGGCAAATCAAGAATGTGTGGAATAAGCTCAGAGAAAGAAAGAAGGAAGCGTAGTTTGGAATTGTATCCTTTTTTTCTCGTACAAACACTACTCTACTCTTAACTGTCCTGGCAAAAGTGATATGCGCTGGTCTATTTTGCTTTGTTACACTTGGTGGTTCGTAATAAAAAAATTTTCTATGTAGGTTCTAGTCAAATATTTCCATTTTTACATCGTTGAATGGGGGGACCCTCATATGCACACGCATGCTGTGTTTCCTTCTCGTTGTCTCCCCACGTTACTCTGTTTTACTCATTGACTATGGTATTTTAGCCATCTCAAAAGTGCATCGCGTTTATGAAGCATTTGTATATAATAATTTTACGTTTGCCAACTATCAATAATTAATGAGCATCGTGTTGACTATTGACTACCTTAAAAAAAGGGGGATTACTCAATGTGCTCGAGTATATTGGGTTGTTAAATCTTGAATAGGGAGAAACCTAACCGTTGGGTTAACCTCAAAACTGGAGACGTGGGCTATTCTTGGTAACTTGGTAAAAATATTTTGGTATTTCCTGTTTCAGTTAGGTGTTTTTGCCTTTGAATGATTTGCCCTCTTTTTTCCTAATAAAGATACGCCGTTTTTGAAACATACAAAAACATTAACTGCTGCAAACTAACTATTGAGAATGCGTATGGATGTACAACTCTTGATAGAAATTTTTAATAAAAGACGCATCCTCTTGTTTATTCAACACATTTGTTACATATACTGACAGTAGTGGATACACATCCAAATAATTATCAACAACTCACGTTTGTTGACGATCATATAAACCAAATTACGTATTTGTGTGATAGTATCCTAAGGTCAACCACTATTATAGATCGTTGAAACATAAGTTACATAAATAGACTATTTAAAGAATGCAGGTCCATAGCTATACGTTTCATATATTCTATTACCACATATCCCAAGAACATTTTAAACTTGTAACCAGCAGAAAACAATCATTTTATTGGTGAATAACATTAGAATATTCAGTTAATCTGTACTTGTTTATAATTAACCTTTTTCGGAATGTTTTTCTTTTCAACTACATTCCAGTATGCTACTGTTCCAGTGTTCCAGTATTCTAGTGTTCCAGCATTCTGGTATTCCACTTTTTTAATGTTCTAATGTTCCAACGTTCTAATGTTCAAGTATTCTAATGTCCCAATGTTCTAATGTGTTAGCGTTCCAATACTCAATTAATCTAGTGTTTTATTGATCCGACGATATATTTCTTAGTAACCAAGTAGTTGGCACTGATGTAGCTGACTCGTTTGAAGAGTATGGGGTAATTAAAAATAATATTTATATTAAAAATAGTTATAATAATAATATACAAGTTTGAGTTACAAAATATATACTCATCAATAGATTTGTAAATATAATACCAGCTGATATATATACTATGATATTCGCTTATAAGATCGATTCTTTACTAGGTTAATTTTAATCAGAATTCATATATTCAGCATAATCGTCAGCAGAAGCAAATAAGGGTAAGGCCTTCAACTTTTGCTTTCTTTCTTTTCTTCTCTTCTTCTTGGAATCCTTTTCATTACCAGAGACATCATCTGATGAACGTTTCTTAGACAATTCTACTTCATTTTCTTCCTCTTCAATTTCCTCCTCTTGTGCTTGTTCTTCCTCTTCGTTGGCAAAGCTGTGGAATATATCATCGCTTTCAACATCACTAGCACCTGCTTCCTCAGCAATCGCATTTTCAATTTCAGCATCTAATTCATCGCTTTCATCGTCTTCATCACTGCCAACTTCTGGTAATTCAATATCACCTTCGCTGTCACTATCATCGCTCATAGATCCAAGGTCCTCGTCGTCAAAACCGAGGTCTCCGTCACTGTCGTCTTCAACATCAGGTCTCGATTTGACTAAAGCATTCCATATATCATCTTCATTCATCTCCTCTTCATCACCGAAACCATCACCAGACGCATCTTCAGCTTTCTTACCTTCTTTAATAGCACTCTTCTTATTAGAAAAATATTGATAGAAAAACTTATCTTCTGGGTTAATATCATCAACTTTTTTGTCTAACCAATTCTTGGTATTAACAGGAGCCTCCTCTAGCACAACGTCGGAAGCTTTAACTAATAATGAATCACTGATCTTAGAACCACCAAATAACGGTTGCATGATCGAACTGCCTCTACTAACTGGTTTTTGTTTAGCATTTCTATACACAAACCTATCAAGGAAATGTGCTAATGTAAAAAGACCTAAATCAGGTTTGCTGATTTCATTGGATTTATCTTCCAAGAAAGCCATAGTATAGGCTTGAACAGTTGGATGGAAATGATGTAAAAATTGTGTGATTTCCCAAAGAGACGATTTGTCGGCATGTGCGAACCTTGGATCACGCTTACGACCATCGTAAACCTTTGAGAATTTTTCTCCTGAATTACCTTCATCGTCAGATTCGTATTCGTGATCAACTGGAGAATTAGTTAACAAATTTTTAATTTGTGGAACAATTTTAACCAACTGTAAAAGAAGGAAGAAGAAACCAGCGGTGGTACCAATATTCAACCAATGAGATGAAACTTGTAAAATTCTCTTGACGAAGGCTTCAACACGCTCTACATTCTTGGAATCTTGTTTTAGAGATTTGTAAAGTAGATTTAAATAGATACCTTGCTTGGAAGATGTCAGCAATCTTTGGTCGAATAAAGATTCGTACAAAGTTCTGTAGTATCTGTCGTTGTTTAAGTCCGCTTTTACGGTCACTTGGTTAATTAACACAAGTGCCTGAATGGACGTGTTGAAGTTAGCAGAATGTGTGATCTTAAATAAAGTTTCCAGATGGGCTTCGTAAACCGGGGCCGGAAGCTGAGCAAATGGGAATGCACGATTAATACCTGTTAACAAGGCGCTAAATAATTTGGAATTCTTTTCATTTAGAATTTCAGACTCTGTCTTTTCTTCTTTAACAGATTTCCCTCCGTTCTTACCTTTTTTAAAATTCTTCTTTCTTTTATTTTCGTAGCCCTTTGCGTTGCTTTTTATTACTTCATCATCTTTGTCCTGGTCTTTATCCGTATTGATCAAGAATTTACTAAATAAGGTAAAGTATGTTTTTATTAATTTATTAGCAATGGAATCATCGGATCTCTTTAAGATTGTTTGATTTAAGGTGATAACCGAATAGTAGGTAGTGTGGTAATCGGCGTTTGGTCTTAAGGAAATGTCTATAATAGAATCGATAATAACACTCTTCATGTTTGGATGTGCTTGTTGCAACTTTAGTAAAAGAAACGAAGTCTTTGAAGAGACTTTCGAATCAATATCACCTAACTTATTAACACCCAACCTTAATAAATTAAATTCTTGTTCTGGTTTACTTGTGATCAAATCAAACACGTGGGTTAGTACTTGTGATCTAACATGGATAATTGGGTCATGGGATAATTTTTCTAATATTTCTAAAATGTTGAAGAATAATTTTTTCAAATAATCTTCAAAATAAAATAATGCTAATGTTCTCTTATTTATCATCATTGACAAACCTGGTTGGTTTTTAAAATACCTTAATTTTCTATCAGGCAAAAGACCATTTAAAAATAAATCTTTTAAAGCGTTCAAACTCTGCAATTGAGAATTTCTGGATTTCTTATTACAATATCCTAGTAAAGTATCCAATGATTTGGTGTTATGGAATGGAGATTCTTGAATTAATAAGGTTAGAGCAGATATTTTATCGTTTAAGGTACCGTCTGAGAGGATTTGGGACATGAACTTTCTTTGTGAAGAATCCTTAGTAAATTCATTATAATAAGTTTGGTTATCAAGTTCTACAGCTTGCTTACCTCTTTCAAACAATCTTTCAATTTGGTCTTTGGTTAATTGAACATCCACTTCCTTCATGTTATCTTGGATTTGTGAATCTAATGGGACGTTATACCAGACTGTGTCATTTGGAATTAGTAATTTATCAGCATTTAAAATTTGGGATTGCGAGACGAATCCGCTATCTTTCTTTTTTTCATCTTGTTCTGGTTCTGGTTCTGACTCCTCTTGTTCCTGTTCCTGTTCTGATTCTTCTTCTTCTTCTTCTTCTTCGCTGGAGTCTGAACTAAGGTCTTCCTCACTTTGTTCAAGTTCCTCTACTTCAGCTTCGATTTCAACATCCTTTTCATCAATATCATCTTCAACAGATTGCTTGTCAAAGCCAATACCCTTCATGAAACTTTGTAAATCATTAGAGAATGTCTCATCATCCTTTCCTTCTCCATCTTCATTGACAAACTCTTGTTCACTTTCATCTTCATCATCGTCCTTTAAATCTTTGATTAATTCTAAATCTTTTTCAGACGCACCTAAAGCTAAAGCTTCACGACGTAATACTTCATCAGTTTCATCTTTCTTTTCCTTAGGTTCTTCTTGTTTTTTGTTAGTATTAGTATCCTTCTTGTTATCCTTCTTGTTCTTCTTTTGGACGTTCTTCTTGTTCTTGGATGTCTTTTGATCAACTAATTTTGAAGAGATTCTATCTCTTAGAGATGACAAATCTAGACTTTTATTATCTGAATTATCTGTCATTCTTTCGCACAGTCAATAATTATAGATGGTAGTGTTTGCCTAGCAATTAAACTTCTTCAATTTTAGGTATATATATAAGATGTATATTAATATATGCTCTAAATAACTAAACCTCTATTGAAAATTTTCCACCTCATCTCATCTGTTAATTTTCAAAATTTTCACATCGGTTCTGATTTTTTTGATAGAAAATTTTTCAAAATGTATACCGGGTAATGCATGTATTGTTTTCAATTAAAAGGGAAAATGTAATATTATAGTAATTCAGCGGCTATTTACACAAAGTTGAATGGAAATATTTATTATATATTCAACTACGTATATACCTTAATATTTGTACTAGGTGGTACCATGTAACGAGTGCCAATATTTTGTTTTTTAACATACACCAGAAAAAATATATAATGCCAACGTTGTTATCAGCTAGTTAATTCTGTATCCCCAATATATCTCACAAGAAAATGTGAGATATCTTAAACAGTAATATTTAAATATAGTAATTGTTTATGCATGTACGTAATCACTATGTCCAAACATTAATAATGTATGTATAACCTGGTAAACCTTTGCTTTGTAATTATGTATGTAATAATCCATTGAATGAATTGCCTACTTGTACAACAGTCTGTCTCTTCATTCAGTTCAAGTTTCAGGATTTTCTCTGTGTGTGTTACACAAACGCAACCTATCAATTTTTTAGTAACACCAAATACCGTGGAAAATCAACGCATCAAATTACACAAATCTAAGATCTGACAATAAATTAAAATTCAATGGATTATTCTACTGTTAAATACACAATACAGACGTTTTTTTGTGAATCCATTGAATATTCAATCCTCGATATGCTGTTATTCCATTAACCATATTATTATAATGCAATGTGTTCTTGTACCCTAAGCACCTGTATCTGCAGCTCTAGTCTCTGTCTTCGCTTTCCTCTTTGCCTCTGTCTATTCATCCTTGAGAAATTTCTTTTTCCCGCTCGTTTCTCTGTTCTCGTTTTTGTTCAAGCACTCTCAAGTTTTTCTTGCAACTTTCCATACCACAATCGCATTGGGTTACCAGTCTAGGAATATATATATTGAACACACATACTATATATAAAAGGGGAATCAAGTTGAAAAAAAAAATAAAAACAAAAATACAAATACAATTTTATTTGTGATTTAACACCTAACACCTTAGGAAATAAAACCAGCAATATAATACAATCATAAACTAGTATAACATAATATAATCATATGTCTTCCAAACGTATTTCCAAAGAATTAAACGATCTATCAAAGTATGTTAACTGTTTTTCTTATTGAAGTAGTCAGAAAAGTACTGCCACTTCTCAATACCTATTTAATGCATTAAAGTTACTAACATTAACATTTTTTTGTTATAGAGACCCAATAAGTTCGTTTTCAGCTGGCCCAGTTGGTGATGACTTGTTCCACTGGCAGGCATCTATCATGGGTCCATCGGACTCTCCATATGCCGGCGGTGTCTTTTTCTTATCTATCCATTTCCCAACTGATTATCCATTCAAACCACCAAAGATCTCATTCACAACAAAGATATATCATCCAAATATCAACGCAAATGGTAACATTTGTTTAGATATCTTGAAGGACCAATGGTCCCCAGCATTAACTCTTTCTAAAGTCCTGTTGTCTATATGTTCGTTGTTGACGGATGCTAACCCAGATGATCCATTAGTCCCAGAAATTGCACATATTTATAAAACAGATAGATCCAAGTATGAAGCTACTGCTAAGGAATGGACAAAGAAGTTTGCCGTATAGGTCAATCCATTAGGTTTACATAAAATAATTAGAACGTATATATAGATATATATATTTCCATTGTTTTAAAATATATCTAGGCATCTATCTATGTATATATACATATAAGCATAAAAATATATATATTTATATAAGCATGTGCAACAAATTACCTATATTTATTAACTAAACCATGTAATATAACATTTAAACGTTTGTAATTATTGGTGTTTGATATATATTTATCATAAAAACAAAAATGCATATATTGATCTTATTATTCCTTCATTTACGCAAGAATACAATCGGACACCATCAAACAAGTTACAATACTATATTCATTAAATTTGGTGGCAAGTTTCCCCAAAAAGATCTCCGCGACGGGGAATTGAACCCCGATCTAGCACGCGACAAGCGCCAATTCTGACCATTAAACTATCGCGGATATATTTGATTTTTTGTAATTATCTTATATTAAGTGACTAGCTTTTTTCTATCTAAAAATAGTTATTCTTTTTCTTCTAATTTATCATAAAACTTATATAATAATTGATAAGAAAATGGACTATATCTTCATCATAGCTTCTCTATTTATACCTGCTGAGACGGAGATTATACGGTACTATGAATATAATATGGGTAGTTTATAGGATATTAAGTTTAATACGAAGGTTACTAACAACCACGAACGCGATTGAACACGAAACACGAAAATAAAACAATAGCATATTGAAAGTTATGAACGACACGAGTGTTCATATAAGGAAATCAATGTTTGACTACAAGCAATTAACTTATAATGGTCACATATGATGGTCAACGAGAATAGAATAACTTATCGACGATGTGAAAAATTTTCACACC
>JAJLYB010000004.1:0-23393 GCA_030674245.1 Jamesozyma piceae
TACACAAGTCAGCATATTATTCAATGGAGATGATTGAAGGGATGACATATCCAATCAGAGTGATGTATGTGAACACAAATGGTTATGCAAACCTGGCATTTTGGGTTCACAGTCCAAATGGTAGGTATAATGATTTTAAACAATTTGTTAAATTTGCTGCAGATGAATCCTCAGCTTGTCCATTACATCCATCTTCAACCATTAGTTCTAACAGTGAATCAACAGGTTCTAGTTTAAGTGAATCTTATTCTGGTACTGGTTCTTCTATTGAAACAGGTTTAACAGAAACTCATACCAACAGTGGTTCTTCTGATGCGTCAAGTGGAACTGGTGCTACTAACACTAACACCAACACTAACTCTGGATCTGGTGCTTCAACTGGTACTAGTGCTACCAACACTAACACTGACACCAACGCTGAAACAAGTGAATCTGGCGCTTATACTGAACCTAGTACTGCAACTGGAACAGGTGCTACTAACACAAACACCAATACTAGTGAATCAGGCGCTTCTGAATCTCATACTAACACTGAAGGATCAGGTGGTTCCACTAATTCTAATGTCACTGATTCTACTTCCAGGACTCACGTTGATGAATCTGGTTCTTCAACTGAAACAGATGCTACTAAAAGCGACAAACACACTGATGAATTTAGTTCGACTAGCTCTAACTCCAATACACATAGTGACGAATCTTCTGATTCATTTATTACAGACGCCACTGAAAGTTTCCCTGAGGCCACTGAAACAACCACTAATACAGCTCCATCAGCTACATCAACTGATAGTTTAACTGAATGCGTAACTCCTCCTGTTCTGGCACCCAACGGTTTTAGAATCAGATATTTCCATTACTATTCCGATTATGATTCCCAATTCCCAGATATGGTACAATATTTGATGTCTGAATATGATTTCCCAGAAAATTACATTACCGAATCCTTAGGTGCAGACTACGTTGGTGTCGCAAAGGTAGGAAATCCTCCAGGAATATATTACGGTATTGTTAATGGTGTCCGTGTTACTCTTTCAAATCTAACTTTGGAATATACTGGTTATTTTACTGCTAAGCAAACTGGTACTTATAAGTTTGCATTATGGCACACTGACAAATCGGCATTGGCTTTTATTGGAAACACTGGTGCATTTGTTTGTTGTAAGTCGACTGACCATCCTGACGTAACTTTTGATGATATTTCGATAAATCAAGTTGGTAATAATGGTAGACATAGAAAAGCGGTCTATAAGGTCGATATGATTAAGGGACATACATATCCAATTAGAGTTATGTATGCTAATACAAAAGGCCACGCCTATCTTCACTTCGATGTTACTGGTCCTCATGGTCAGAAGTTTGATGATTTTAGTAGGTTTGTTAAATTCACTCCAGATACGGAAACAGAATGTCACGTGACACCACCTTCAAGAGGTATTCAAAACAGACTTTCTATAAGTAATGAGGTAACTGATTCTTATTCCAGTGTAGACATCTCTGAAACACCAGAGATGTCTACATTAGCTAAATCCAATAGCAATACAGGTATCTCATCTGCTTCTACTAGTTCTGACAATAGTGATTCTAAGACGTACTCGGACTCAGACTCGTTGGAGACTTCGACGAAAACTCAGCTAAATAAACGTAATAATATCTTTGGTGCTTCCCCAACTTCAGATAGTATTGTTATTAACGAGAATATTGGTTTAAGATATGAAATAACGGTTGGATACATTTTAAGTGTTGTTGCTTTTATGATTTTACAATTTTAAGTCTGGATATTCCTTTTTTTTTAACATTTTATTTTTTTGTTAGTTTTTATTTATGTACTTTTGATTTTAATATAATATTAAGTAAGATGTATATATTTATCAATTAACATTTTTTATATTTGGTTATATATATTAGTTAACTTATATCCAGGACTCATGCAACCGTTACACTAACATGAATTTTATTTTTGAGAGTAAATGTACATTAGGTCATAATTATTGTTTTTAATATTAGAACTATTCCAGATATTACAATAGACTGAATAGCTAACAGTAAACCATTCAGTAAACATTAGGTCAACAATATAGTACTTCTATGATATATAGTATTGGATATTAAAGACTAAATCAATAATAGGTATATATACATCTACTGATTAGTTGTTGATAACAAAGACTTAGAACTATACATTATTATAGTATAACTGGGTTGGTGTTTTTAAGCTATAAACTTTATATAATATGTATCCTTATTTAATGCATTTATTCTTTTCTGTTTCTCATAATTTTCTTGTTTCGTTTTTACCACGCGCGAACTTGTGAAAAACTAAATGAAAAACTAAATGAATGTAAATGCTGTTAATAGATGAACTGAAGATATGAAATATTGCTTATTTTACCTTAATCTTGTAATATTAACTTATTGTTGGTTAATATTCCAGCAACATCTTATATTCCTGATTAGTAAGAAAGTATACCTATCAATATTTCGCACTCTTTTTCAAAATTCCAATTTTCCCATAAGTACAAATGTGAATCTTGAAGTAAAAACATATATTTAAGAAATTCGACAAATCATATCTCAATATAATTGATTGTAAATATGAAGCTCATTTATTTAAAATATTGTGAAACAACAAGAATAATTATCATAAAATTTTAATGGCCAATGGAGTACTCAAAATCGAAAATTAGTGCAAGTCTTAAAAAAAAGAAACTAGTAATCACATGAACTGTATTTTAAGTATTTATTTATAAGAAAGTATAGATTTTAATATTACTATTGTAGGGAATTCCAATATAAATGACAGTATTACCTTTTTTATGGCTCATTGAAATTTATTTTTACTTCAAAGAACTATAATAGTTGAATTAGAATGAAAGGTAGCTGATTTTCTAATATCATCACTAATTGTTATATTACTTTGGGTCTTTGAAGAGAATGACAAATTAAACATATATTATACCCATTTAATAACGTTAGTAAATCTATTTCTTTTGTTTGTATTTGGCGTCAATTTGAAAATTGAAAGTTTCGTTGTTTATAAATAATGCAAGTTTCAAACTCAAACATATTTTAAATTGTAAAACCATAAAGGCGTTATTTAAAGAAATATAGATTTAGAGATTAACTTGTGAAAAACCCAAAATATTTAATTTGAATTTCCAAACAACCTTTTGTACCATGATCTATCATCATGATGAGTAGCCTCTACATCATAAGCAGCATCCCTTCGTGAAGACGGAGTCCAATTTTGAGATTTCCAGGGTAATACACCTTCAACCCACATTTCGTTACATTCTTCTAAACTTAAGCCTTTAGTTTCTGGAACAAAGAAGAAGACAAAAAAGAAAGCAAAAAGCATACAACCCATGAATACATAACCATAGTAGAAATTGATAGCACCTGTGATGAATGGTGTGAAGAAAGATATTAGGAAATTCCAAAACCAATTAGAACCGTTTGCTAAAGCCATTCCCTTAGGTTTGATTTTCAGTGGGAACGTTTCAGAAATTACAATCCAAGATATTGGAGCCCATGTGCTACAGAAACAAAAAAGAAAGAAACATGTAAAACAAATCATACAGTTACCAGCACCCTTAGAAGTAGGGCCATCTTTGCCTTGTGGGTGTAATCTTGTGACACCAACAGAAGCATACACAACGTAGCAACATACCATAGTTGCAGCTCCCCACATTAAACAATTACGACGACCAAACCTATCTGTTGTGTAGAAGGAAACAAAAGTTGAAACGAAGTTCACAAGTCCGAAGATAAGGGCAGTTTCATAGGAATCATCTAAACCAACAGCATTAAAAACAATAGTACCATAGTATAAGAAATAATTAGCTCCAGACAATTGTTGCAAACTCTGTATCATACAGCACATGAATAATCTATGAATGATTTTCCCCTTAAATGAAAATAGTTCAAGCCATGTAGCATTACCCGCGATCCTTTCTGCCTCAATAAAAGCCATGATCAAATCAACTTCAGTATCAACAGCAGGATCATCAACAGAAACCTTGTTGGAAGTAGAAATAGATCTTTTTGCTTCCTCATTCTTACCGACCGCCAATAAATATAGTGGGGATTCTGGGACAAATGACATACCAGCAATCATGAATAAAGCCCAAGCAAAGGATAGTCCTAATGGAACTCTCCATTGTACTGAGTTTTTGTAGTTTCTCGTACCATAGTTAGTACAATCACCTAAAAAAATGCCAACAGTTACCATTAATTGATACATGGAACCCAGGGTACCTCTTAAATGTTTTGGAGAAATTTCAGATAGCAACATAGGGGAGAAAATTGAGATAGCTCCTGCTCCCATACCAGAAATGATCCTACCAATTGCATATTGATACCATTTATTAATAGACGCAATTTGAATAACGATACCGACCATGTAAATAATGACAACAATAACTAGAGCCATCTTACGGCCAAACTTATTAGCTAAATCACTTAATAGGACACAACCAAACAAGCCTCCAATGTTGAAGATAGAGACAATCAATCCTGTCCTAACATTTGAGAAGTAGTGGGTTCCATTAGCATTTGTAGAACCAAATCTTTTCAGGAAATCAGGATGTGCCATAAACCCACCAATAGTACCGGTATCCCAACCATTAATAAAACCACCAAATCCAATCATACAGCAGCAGATAATAATTGTGATGTAAGCAGATACAGGTTTTTTTGGAATTTCAATAGGGCCTTGGCTTTTATTTTCAATCCCTAGATCTTTTAGTTCATCCCCGTCAGTATCTTTGAAATGGCTGGATAAATCAGAATGTGAATTGTTACTCGAAGGTTGCGTAGTTGCATCAGGAACATGCTCAATATATTTTGACATTTTTCAAATAACAGTTAGTAGATGACAATAAAACGAGAATGTATTAGTGTTGAAGATATTTTATTTTCTATATAAGTTGTGTAAAATACCAAAGCTTTGATTTTTTAGCGATATAAAAAAGTCTAGAAAGATAGCAAGTCTGAAGAAGCATTGAAAAGCAACATAATTCAAAACTCATTTTTAGAATGATAACAATATGGTTTAAATACAATTGATATCAGCTCTAGGACAAAAAGAAAAACAAAACTCAACAAGAAGAGAAATGGGATGATGATCTCCAATAAATAGCAAAGTTTCAATATCAAATAATAATGGCTGACAACCGTGAAAAGGACAACGTTTCTTTTCCCCTCTCGTTTTCATAACTAAGACTATAATTCCGATTATGAAATTGACTTTATTTCCGTCCTTACCAAAACTTCTCTGTGTAAAACTAAGTAAATGACTATGTACATGACCATGACTCTTATTTTAAATTATATTACTGATTAAGTTGTCTGTACTCCAATACTTGAAACAAAATGGGTCTTTTCTTGGATTTTACTGTTGCGGGGGAACGAATAACGACTCTCGAAAAAAAGAAAGTAAATCAATAGATAGCTAAATACCTCTTGTACAACATAGATTGGCACACTTAAACCTGGTATGTTAATCCGGTCTCCAGAGCCTACATTCCAAAACTTTCTTCTTGAACTGCTTATGTAATAACAGGTGGGGTATATCAGTCCGATGACTATCCACAGAGCAAATATCGGACAATCTGAAACGCTATTTGTGACATTATCGCTGAAAAAGAAAACCGGAAAATTCGGATTCCTGTATCCCGGGTTGTGATTTTGGAGTCATGGTGAATATAGTGCCTGTGGGGCTGACTGTGGAAGTACTTCTCTATGAATACAGGAACAGTCATTGGGTTTGCGGTTACGAACCGCGAAAGAAACTAAAAAAATTGCTATGTCCTAAGAAGAACGAATAGAAGGGGCAAAATATACCAAATCGTTGATAAGAATTTTTTTATTAATGGATTAGTTAGCTCATTATTATCAAACAGAGAAGTATGAGCGTATAATCAGGGGTTCAGTTGAATGTGTGTATCCTAGACATGGGGTATTTAATAGTTATATCCTTGTTTCAGAGGTTATTGTGTGTTGTCGAGTTAAATGATATGGTTATTACAAAATATTGTCAAAGAATTCTTGAAAATGTTGAAACGCGTGGCTCTGTGCCTGTAATTTTAATGTTAGTGCTCTTTTTTATTCCAAATCATAAATGACCAAGAGGTGGTAATTGGTGAACTATACAAAATAGTTTAATAAAATGGACCAATCAATTTTGTTTAATTGGTTTATATTCGGCAAAATAACCAATCTACATCAAGTATTTTAATTTTTTGATGATAAACTTTAACCTGATTGAAATTTATAAAGTAAAAATATAAAGGCTAATTTATTACTGTACTATGTGTGGGATGTAGTTGTTTCTGCATAAGTATAGTCCATAAATTTGTTAAAGATATTCCAAAGTCAGTTTGAAGACGAGGAATCTGTTTTTAGTGGTCATTCATTGTATTTAACTTGTGTAAAATATTTATCCTTTAAATCTAGATAAACCACTTTTTATAATGATATGTTTTTAATAGCTTTGAATGGTATTTTAATAGATAGGACATCTATTAAATCTATGTTTTAAATATATATATTATTATTAATTGGTGAAAATAGTAACATCATTGATACTGAATTTATTACCTAACAGAATTATGCTTCAGATATAAATTAGACCTTTAACCTGCACAAGAATATGAGTGCAGGTAATGAATACAGTATAAAATATTTAAACTCAGAAATATATAACTTATTCAAATGTTCTGCAAAAATTTATACTGAACGTGTTTAACATGAAAACAAAACGATTTAGGAAAGATTTTCCAGTAACACACATTACTATTAAAAATATTTACATATGGCAGAAAACTACACTCAACTTACATTCCATTATATTTTGCTGGCTCCTTCATTTGTTTCTACAACAAATATATCAAACTAACCGTAAGACACACCCTAACTTGAAATGTTTTGAAAGTAGTTGGATGTAGTCAAATCGCAAACACCACGTTTTAATCAAAAAGAACGAATATATTTTAATATGCAGAATCATTTACATGGCTTTTCACAGAAGAGGTTTTAGGATGTTCTTACCAATAGACCTGCCTTTCCCAGTAGCGATAGCTATTTCAAGACAAATAACCTCTTGGTCTTTTTCTGAGTTTGTATATTTTAATTAAAAACTAAACCTAAAAACTTGAAAGTAAAATGAACAACACAAATTCATTGCCAATAATTCAAGATTTTGACTCTTAACGAATCATTTCATTCATAGAATGCTCTGTCTTTAGTGATTAGACAAGATAAAACCCAATTTTTACCCACGTTCCTCCTCTACGTAAAGTTGAGAAATATTGACAGAGCTTGAATTGAACTACCAATGCAATCATGCAACTGATATAGATTATGCATTGGTTGCTTTACGGCCAATACAATATTGACAAGATTCAACATTCTCTGCTTTGTTGTGTTGTGTTGTTTTTCTATACACGTGTATTACTAATTAGACTTTACTTTTGCTCGGGGATAGCCACTCCATGTTGTTGATAGGAAAAGTAAGTGCATCAAATCTTTTTTTAAATTGATTGTTGTTATGGTAATACACTGACACCCTTTTCTTGGCACGTTGGATAATTAATATTAGTTATATAATGACCCCGTATGCATGACTACTAGTAAGAGACACATATATTGACTTATTTGAACCCACGTTTATAATACGATGTATCTACATAAATATAATGTTTATCTTGACTTACCGTTCTTTGGAGCCCCCTTCCTTTCTAATGGTATAATATAAATCCAGCTACTTCAACAAGAGTTGGAATTAAATTCCATACATATATAAAGGTCTGTATTTAAGAATTATTTCAGAACAGTACATGTTGGCTGTTCATTCGTTTTGAATTAGTGTCAATCAATTAAAAAACAAGCAAAAAACCTCGACTTTAGAAAATTATTAAAACTAAAAATAATGGAAAGTACTGATAATAACACAATAAATGACAAAGGAAATATTGAAATTTTTAATCCTAGGTTCATAACTTATGATTCAGAAAGGCGTGCAGCTCGTACTAATGCAACCAAAGAGGAGAAACGGAAGAATCTAATAACAATTATAGCATCTGGGTTTGCACTAATCAGTGATGGTTATATCAATGGCTCAATGAGTATGTTAAACCAAGTTTTTGTTCAAGAGTATGGGAATAAAAATTATAGCTCAAGTGTATCTACCAGGGTCTCGAATGCGTCGTTAGTCGGCACAATATTTGGACAATTTTTTATGGGTATTGCTGCTGATTACTATAGTAGGAAAGCATGTATTCTTGTAGCAACAACTATATTAGTTCTTGGAAGTGCTTTATGTGCTGCTTCCCATGGTACTACTGTTCCCGGCATGTTTTGGATGCTAACAGTGATGAGAGGTTTGGTAGGGATTGGGGTTGGAGCAGAATATCCAACAAGTACGTTGAGTGCTAATGAGTCTGCCAATGAATACACCACAACTAGAAGAGGTTGTATTCTTGTTATGGTGACAAATTTGCCTCTTGCATTAGGAAGTCCCTTCGCATTGATTGTATTTCTAATTGTTTACGAAATTTGCCAGGGAACAAAACACCTGGAAGCTATTTGGAGAACTGTCTTTGCAATTGGTTGCTTTTGGCCATTGACTGTTTTCTACTTCCGTTGGAAAACTGCCACAACTGAAGTATATGAGAAGGGTAGAATTAAAAAAAATATACCATACGTCTTAGCGTTAAAATTTTATTGGAAAAGGCTTATAGGCACCTGTGGAGCTTGGTTTATGTACGATTTTGTTACATTTCCTAATGGGATTTTCAGCTCTACAATCATCAGTTCTGTTATCAAGGATAATACAGATTTGAAAAAAGTAGCTGAATGGAATCTACTACTAGGAGTTCTAGCTGCATTAGGTGTTCCAATTGGGGCATATCTTTCAGACCGCATTGGCCGTAGAAATACTCTGATTATGGGGTTTTCAGGCTATATCATATTTGGGTTAATCATTGGCTGTGCTTATGAAAAATTATCAAAAATCACACCTTTATTTATCATCTTCTATGCATTTATGAATATGTTAGGAAATGCTGGTCCAGGTGATATGCTTGGGGTTGTTAGCAGTGAGTCTTCTGCAACCGCTGTTAGAGGTGTATTCTATGGTTTATCTGCAGTTACAGGTAAAATTGGCTCAGTTGTAGGAGTTGAATGTTTTCAACCAATCAGAAATCATTTAGGAGCCAAATGGACTTTTATCATTGCAGCCATATGTGGTCTTTTGGGTATCCTTATCACATATTTCTTTATTCCAAATACTTTAGAAAATGATTTAATGAAACATGATGTTGAATTTCAGAATTATTTAGTGTCGAATGGCTGGACTGGTAAAATGGGATCTGATAACATAGAAGAATCTGATGATGTATCAGTTGATAAGATTATCGAGAAGGATGTGGATTCTTCTGGAATTTCAACTATAAAAAAAGAGAAAGACATTGTTTCAATAAGAGAGATGGAAATTAATTAGATTTTAAATTAATTTATTTATATTGACAATATTTAGTTTTTTGAGATATTGTTTTATATATATGTGATACAGTTTTAATAGAATAATTCTTTTCATAAGTTGTATATATTTATGATAAAATATTCAAAGAAAATCTAAAACTCAGAATATTCCAAAACCATTATTCCAAATAGAACAATAAAACCCAAAACAAATCAATTTTGGCTTCCTTTATATTCCTTCTTCCTCCGAATGCAAGTGTTTTATTTTCCCAACTCTGATACACTTATTTCGTAACTTTTGCACTGGTGGAACATATTTCAAAAGAATAAACAGCCAGATACCTCAAACCGTTTTGGAGCAAAAAAATCAAAAAATCAAAAAATCAGACGAGAATTGAATTATTAAGGGTAAACCAAATAATAGTAAGACAAAGTTCTTCTAGTGCAGAAAAAAGTTTATAGTTGTTTTAAAAGATATAAAACATTAAAATCCATCGGTTTACTATTAGAGTTAGAATATTACTAATAATAATCCCTGCACAATGATAAGGGTAGCTCAACTAGATTCTGCGATATTAGACAATGAATTATACAATATATTTTGGTCTCAATTTGAAGATAAGTTAGCATTAAGCCTAGACTCACATAAGGAAGAATGGAAGTTGTTGTCAGATACATTGGTGTTTGCTTTTGCTTCCAAGATTTTAACCAAAAATATTCCAGCATTCACTTATGGTTCCAAGCTGAGTGGACTTTCCTTCAGTGGTACTAGGAAAACTTTATATTTAGTCACGGTGTTGGTAAGCTATTTTCAAAGGAAGCTATCTCATTATATGTTTTCTTCACAAGCAACGTTGCCAAATAACAATACCAATAACATTCTCAACACGCCAATTAGTTTAAAATTTTACAAAGCACTAATAAATATTTATAAGATATTAGATTTAAAAAATATGTTCCATTATATATCAGAAACTCGGACAAACAAAAAGATCTACCTTTCCTTAATACACAGGTTATTTAATGTGAGTTGCAACCCCACCAATTCCACTCAGATCCAAGCTCCAAACTCCTTGTCAAATTTCTATCAAAACACCGTCTTTTCTGGAATTGAATATCAAAATAGGCAATTGTTATGGAATTCAATATTAGAATTATTAAACACTCTAATTCTTCCAAATAGTTATTTGATCATGTCAATAGCAAATACTGCTACCCAAGAAAATAGTACAACAATGGATGATAGAACAAGTGTGGGTGAAAATAATACCGTAGTTAGATGTCCATCTTGCCATAACTTCCCATCTAATCCATACAAAATTTCTTGTTGCCAAGAAATATATTGCTATGTGTGTGTAGTCAAAGTCTTGGAGTGGAAAAGATGTAGGGCATGCAACTGCACGGAGAATCTAGAGGCTGAATTATTTTATAAACCGGACCAAACATAAGGGGCATTAGTCTATCTGACTCTAAATACTATGTAATATCAATATCAATTACAATATATATTCTTTCATCCATTTTGCTAATAATAGTATTTTCTTACCATGTAAGATACTTAATTATTTCCCTATAGTACTAGCACTATTTTTGACTATTAAGGATTCGTACTTCGGCCGTCGTGACAGCTGAAAAATTGACAGGCTTTGAAATTTTACACAGACAAGAAAGGTTAAGTGAAAAAATTTAACTTGCTATAATAACTGCATATGAGAGGTCATCGAATACCAAACATTTCAATAAGACGAAATCTAAGCAGTGAATTGAATATTAGATCTGTGTATTTGTATTGTTTTGTCCAAATTACCGTATGCTTCCAAGTCGAATATATCCTTTGAAGGGTCGGTTCTGCTTCCACAAGCCTGTATATTTATTGTTAGCAACATCGATCAATCTATGTAAAACAAGATATCATAGCCAATCGTCTCATCCAAAGCTAGTGGAATATGAATTTATTACGACTAAACTAATAGATGTTATTCAAGAAAACTACAAACTAACAAATGAGAAAAAGCGATGGTTTCGAGATTATTGGAAACTTTCAAGAGAGTCATTCATCGCTCATACCAAGATCGATGGTAATCTTCAAGCAGAATTACCTTTAGAAAGTGAATTTTATTCCATACTCACGAAGATTAACTTTCAATCGTTCACAAAATTTATTAATGAAACAAAAAAGTTTTCCTCTACGTCAAGAGGACTATACAGGAGAGAGCTCATATACCATTGTCAAGATTTACAAATGTCGAATAAGTTAATAACTGCTCTCAGTACAGAATCTACAAAACCTAAAGAATCGTTGACTACACAATCGGAAATATTTTATTGGTGTCTAAATGATGCAATTTCCTCCCATGATATTATAATGGCCAGTGATCTTTATCTTCTTTATTATAACATATATGAAACCGAGATACCAAATGAGCGATTAGCTTCAGAGCTTATATCATCTCTATCATTCAACAAACCTTCATTAAATTATATGCATGTACAACGTCTCCTTTTATTATCACAACTTTTCGAAACAAGAAATTTAAATTTAAAATTAACCAGATTTCAACTATTAACGTTTTGTAATATTGCACTATCCCTAGAGGAACATCCTTTATTATCAAAAATGGCATTAAAACAGATGATGAGCATGAATCTTTTACCAGATAATCAATTGAGAAGTGATCAGATAACCGTTGCTTATAATTTGGTTGATAGAGATTATGAATTGCGGAATCCTGCTGGTATTTTCTTAACTTGGTCAAAAATAAAAAATCATTATCCATCCTTAGATATGCATGATCCTATAATCATCTTTAAAATATTTAAAGTATGCAACAAAAATAAAAAATATAGAATGGTTTGCAAACAAATCATTTCACAATTAGGTCCAAGAAGTTATTGTAATAATCCATTATTACTTCCTGCTATTATTAATTACATTACTGAACTCCATTTACTCCCAATGGCGAAGACACTTATACAAGATATGAAATCATATACTTCTGAACAGAACCAACAAGTACTTTGGAATAGCAAAAGGTATTTAGTATCATTATTAAAAATGCAATTAAAGTTTAATGATTTTGAAAGTTCAGATCAAATTTTGAAAAGAATCAATAATTTGTTTGGTAAATTATCACAATCAAGCTATAAGGTATTATGTACTCGCCTAATTGAAACAGAAAAATTAGAAAACATTAAATCTGCCATAAAATTACTAGATAGTTTACCACGTAAGGAGTCATTATCGTTATACCCATCTTTTATTAATAAACTAATCGATTGGGAAATTGCAGGTAAAAATATTTTTGGTAAAAATACATTATCTATTATCAACGAATTATTAACTAAGGCACACAGAAAGGACCCAGATCATAAACATTCGTTGTGGGAGGTTATCTCTGCCTTATACATCAAATATTTAGTGAACTATAAAAACAGAATCAAATACTCAAACATAAGCAAAGGCCAAATGTTTAAATATACTGATAAGCCAATCAACACATCAAGGTTCCAAGCAAGCCTCAATATCAATAATAATATCGATGGCGTTAAGACAATAAAAGATTTCTCAAGTAATTTAGATTTAGCAAAATTATTATACATAAGGTCGCAACAACAAACAAATAGTAAGACTAAAAATGTCTTAAATAATAAATATAACCCGTTTTCTGTTTCAAATCCCGAAAATATTATATTGAACATAACGAACTCTAATAAGCTAGTTATATTAAAAAATATTGCAACAAGCTCAGTACATTACAGAAGGAATGATATATTTTTGTGGTGCTGTTCTACAATGTATGAACAAGGTCTGCCACTGGATGAGCTGATAATTGATTGGAATATGAGGTTAAAGCATCAAATTAGAAATTCACAATTTGAAAACACTGAGGAAATTGAAGATAGCATTAACAGTCATGGTGTTGGTTTTATAAAGGGGTCACTTAGGTGAATAAATCTTGTATAATTATGGTAGGCATAAAATATTCTCTCATTTTATAAAAAAGTGTAGGTCAGTGTATACAGAAAAAGATATATAAATATTAGACAGGTTTTTCCCAGAATTTCAAAGTCAAATTCCGTCTTGTAATTATTAAATGCTAATCAAATGTCTTTAATTCTACCAAATTTTTATTCATTTCATTATTTCCTGAATCCATATCCGATTTAATTATTTCCCCTAGAATTTTACGTTGATTCTCATTTATTATCAAATCAATTGAAGTTTTGAACACTTCTGGATCAATCCTAGCAATCTTATCGAGCCTGTCAGTCAAATTGATATTTGCGTCCTTTAAAAATTCATTATGATCTGCAATAAATGATAAGTATAGTGCAAAAGAATATTGAGATTTTGTCGGATTTGCCTTAAATGTTTCTTGGGAAAGTAACATTAGTACATCCAATATCACTAAACTATATTCTAACGATATCTCATCGTCTGGAATGTTGAAAAATCTTGAAACTAAAAATTTGGTAGCCCTTTTGCATGATATATGTACTTCAGAATTAATAACTACGCTCTTTAACCCATGAATTGCAATAGGGTTTGGTGTAGATTTCTTCAATTGGGAGATAAGAATATCAAGGTACTTCTCGATATCAGAATTATCGAATCCCGTAAAACCGTTCGTTAATAATATTAGAAATGTGGCAATAGTGTTTTCTATATTCACAGAATTCATCAAAAGCCCTTTGATTGAACCATAAAATATACCTAATAAACTTAAGTATTGCCCATTTTTCACCAATCCCTGTACCGTTGACTTTAACAATGGAAGGATAATTGGAATGATTGTATCACAAATGCCAGATGAATATATTCTTCCAATAATAAATAAGAGACACGCATATAAGTCAACTTTAAACATATCATCAAAGTTATTTATATTGATTTCAAATACCGTGATTGTCTTCTTTAAAATAATTAATTGATCAGAAGAGACATCCAAGTCGTCTTCAATTTCAACTGCCATGCTATCATATTTGATGCAAGGAAGAGCATCGGAAATAATAATCATCAATAGTCTCAATAATTCGTACAATTTATCAATATCTTGTAGGAACTCGTCATGATTGGTGTTCTGTTGTGTATATCCATTGATAATATCATTGATAATATCAACCACAAGATCCTTTTCTTTGTCTGTGCCAGTAGATATTATACGGTCAAATATTCCTATTACCTCCAAAAAAATACCATCGCACAATAATGTATTCAATAAGATTTTACATTTCAAAATATTATGCAAGGTTGATAACAATTCGATTTTGACGTTTACATTATCGATATTTTTTAAAATCTCTTCTAAACACCTAGTTGATAAGACAAACATAAAACTTTCTAATTCCTGTTTCCCTAAACATTCTAAAACAATATTTTCATCGTAATCTAAAATTGAGCCTATAACTTGGACAAAAGTTAACCATACTGGTTCATATAATTCAAGCTTGGTGCTGTTAGATTCAGTGAACGATTCATCACCCTCATTCAGAACCTCATCTAGGGTTTTTGTTCCTTCGTATTTCACCATCATGTACTCTCTAAGAGAAATGATCCAAAATGGAATCAGGGTACTCCAGTAATCTTTTGTAAAACGAATTAACTCGTTGTTTTTTTCTGATATAGCGCTATCGATTATCTTTGCCCAACTGTTCAACACCGCTAGTTCAATTTTCCTTCTGGCTCTCTTAGTCGTTATAACAGCTTCTCCTACATAGATAGAAGCTGACTCATTATTGAAACTCTCCATTAATTTAATTAATAGTTGTGAGATTCTGCTTAATCTTATTGATGGAATAATATTAGAACTTAATATGTCTGATCCAACAGTTAATGCCATAACAATCACATTTGGAGATTTGCCTTTATGGAATGATGGCATTAACGCTGTTGTAATCTGTGCCTCTTCTTGCTCCAATATTGAATGATTAGCCGCTTCTGAATCTTGTAACGAAGAAAATAATGTTATCACCAAGTGTAAAATCTTTAAACCCAAGATATTTATCGATTCAATTCTGGATGTGGAGGCTTGGGATGCAATTTTAATTAAACTAGGGATTTTTGGTACTAAAGAATAAAATAATTTCTCGTTATTTTGAGAATCAACACAAAGGTTTGTGATCAGATGTAATATAACCTGTTTTGTTCTCCATTGGACATCATCAGATAATGATTTTTCTTTATCATCTGAGTTTGAAGAGTTGTTCTCATTTATTGCTTCTTCTTCCTCATCTTCGATGTTTTTTTCTTCATCTACCTTAATTCCTCTCCTTTGCAAAATAATATCCATATTCTTGAAAAATACTTTAAATAACCTTTCGTTTGAAATATTAAACATTTGGTCAAGTTTATCAAACCAATGAAAACTTTCGTCTGTGCGTAATAGCCATTCATAAAAATATCTATTAACCTCAGAGGATGCTGGAAAGAGAGCTAAGTACCTCCAACTTAAATTTTCTAATAGTTTGATAAATAAATCTCCTTTCCCCAATTTAAATAATTGTTCAAATAATAAAAAGCAATTAAAGGCACCTTTCAAACTTGTTGTATGGGGGATGATTTCATCGGATCGGGTAAAGCAGGAATTTAAATGGGAAGAGCCAATGCCTACTAACAAATTACCACTTATTATAGATCTTGCAGCTTTGATAAACATGATATCGTCAAAAATATCTTGAAATTTAAATATTGCGATATTTTCATAAATTTTTAAACTTGACCATTGTTCTGCTATATTAACTGATGTTAATGATCCGATAGTTATGTTCTTAAAGGATTCAATTGTTATGTTGTCGAGTTCTGTAAAATTAGGTCCAATTTTTTCTGTTAAAATTCTTACTATATCTGAAATCATAATATGTGAATCAAATTCTTTGTTATAATTAAAACTTAAAGTAGATGACCCATAAGTACCGTAAGAGGGATCTATTAAATTTTTCTCAATTGCAACTAAAATCTTTGAAACAACAGGTAATCGAATAACTAAATGTTTTTCCAATAACATATTTAATGCTTTCAATGACCAGGAATGGACAACAGGATGAGGGTCGTTAATTAAAGCAAATAGAACATCAAAAATGGTGTCAAAATTTGCGTGTTTTGTATTATATCTAAAAACAGCGGCTAATGATAATGCATTAAACATTCTTGAAAATGGCTCCTCTAAGTCCACCAGAGTTTTGATTAAAATATTTACTTGTTCTCCAATAAACTCATTCTTTGTATTACCATCTAAGGTTCTTCGCACCGCTGCACATATTAAACCAATCGCATCAGCTTTCAAATTGGTCAAATAAATGTCGTTGTAGAATTCAATTTTCTTTAATGAATCTATTATCAACTTACCTACATTAATATCTAACGATAATTCATTTTCCTCAATGATGTTCAACGTATTATGGAATGCAACACAGACGTTGGCTGCAATGGCAACGTTTCTTAAAGGTGTCGTTGCTTTGGAAAATAGTGATAAATTTAAATTTTCTATCATGGAATATTGAATTTTGCTATTCATGTAAGGAAATACAGAAGAAAAGACCTCTATAGAAAAATCTATCAATGAAGTAGTGACCTTAGGCATATAACGGGTCCCGTGAGCGTACGATTGAGAACCAAATAACAGAATCAATGAATCATACGAAAGGACTGTTGGTATAGGGTTTAAGACAACAGATTCAAGTCCGTAATACCAGTAATCTTCATTTCTAGGCCAAATACCACTAACTTCTGACTTAGTCCTTCTTGATATGTCGATGCTTAAATTAGTTATGCCATTTTGATTGATTTTACTAGATAACCCATAAGCGAAATCATCATTTTGGCGCAGTAATGTATCAACTTTGTTATCAGCAATATGATCTTTATGGGTTTCTTCTCTTGAATTGCCCTTCTTCTTCTTTTTGACGATATCTAATACCGAAGATGATGATTCAATGTATAAATTTGGATCTGAGAAATTCTTCATAATTAAAATTAATAAAGTGCTGTTAAAATCTGTTCGAATATATTTTTGAATCTTTAGATATACTTGAAGGATTCTATTTTCATTGTTTAATAGCGCATTGTCTATTTTTTGAGATTTCAAATTAACAGAATGATTAAAATTAGAGCATTTTGTTAATAAATATGAAACCTGTTTAGCCATTTCTTCGTCAATTTTAGTATTATTTAAGAATGTTAGAAGACATGTCATAGAGTGGGTTCTGATTTCTAGATTTTTAAACAAATCGTCTTCATTCCTATAAGAAAAAGTATGTGTTAAGAGAACTTTCCAGAATAAAAATAGTTGAGAAGTTTGCATATTTAGGTATTGTGAGTCTTTATAATTCATTAGTCCAATCAAAAGGATCCAACAAACTAACCCTTTAAAGTATAAATCCGAAGTAGTTGATGTGGTATGCTTTTTAATAAACGATGTCGCAAAAATAGTTATTCTCATGATTAAATCATATGACACGTAGTCTTTATCAGCAAACTTAATTACATTTGCAATAATAAAAGCATGGCCATGAAGCTTTGCAAATGAAAATTTTTTGGAATCCTTTTCTTTAAACAGTTTCGACAAAGCCACCAAGGATCCTTCTATATTACTAGATAATAATTCTGGGCAATTTTTTAAGAAAATTTCCAAAACTTTTATTGAATGCAATCTAATTGTGTAAATTTCAGAAGTTGAAAGCTCAATCAATTTTTTATTAACAATTTCACTGATATTATCATTAGTTGTAAACGATGAAGACAATATTTCAAGTAATACTCCAGAATATTTTAATTTTAGTATTGTAAACCATTGGTTTGAAACCGATTCTGTAGTATCAATTTTCAAGGACATGCTGTCCTCAGGTGTATTCAAATTTTCACGATCATCTACCCTTAAGCCCATTAATGTGAATATCATCTGATTTTTAGATGATTCGCTTATGTAAGGTAAAATTAATTCATGCATATATCTAAAATATTTCAAATACCTTGAAATTGTGCCAATTTTTTTGCCATCTATATTCTTGATTGTAAAAATTGAACTTAACGATTGCAGGATATACAGGTATTTGCAATCAGATAAAAATACCTTGTCTGCGGCATAATTTAAATTGATAAAATGGACAATGGATTCGAAGCAACCTGTGTGAACGTCCCTTGATTTCGCATTACAAAATAATTTGACATAAAATTTTAATGTATCATCTAAGGATAGAAATTTTCTTGAATAATAGTAATTAAAGAGCACCTCTGACAATGATTTTGCGGTAAAGATTCGAGTTTGGTCGTTCGAAAATCCATATATTCCTAAGTCCCCTTCACAGAATTTCGTGTAGAACGTCGAAGCCAAATTATCCTCATGAGCTTTTATAAAATTATCTCCAATAAATACGAATGTCCACGCCTCAATTAATGTAGAAATAAATTCCACAGGGAAATCCTGCTCGTGATTATAAATCTCTTCAAATACTGCTTTTGATAGTTTGGTAAATTTAGCTGTATTTACAGAATCCAAATTTAAAATACTTTTTCCATTGGAGCTACTGTTATTTCCGTTTCTCAATATCGAGTTGAATAAATTCATTATGGATACCATATAGGTTGCATGGCGATGTTTTGGTTTCTCCAGCATTTTTTTCAGGTTTTTAAAAATTGCAGGGATGTTTAATGGAATTAAAGAATTAATATCTTTGGAAAATACTTCAAATAATTGGGTCAATGTTACTGCAGCTAGGTCCTTAATAAAAGTATAGGAATATGACTTTTTGGAACTTGATTTCTTTTTCTTTTTCTTATCATTGTCAGTAGTTTCATTTTCATCTTCTGGAATATATTCTTCAACTAGGATATTAGATAGTAATTCTGCAGAATCAAAGATTTTGCTAGGATATTCACGTTGTAAATCCAGTAAGATCACTGATAATAATTGTGAAAATTTAATGGAGATGTAGTGCGATTCTAGCCCGTCAACTTCATCTAAACCAGACAAATATTTTATAAATTCAATCATCTCATTGTGAACTCTATTGAGAGATTCGATATTCTCAGTTTGTTGATAGTACTGAGTACCACCTTTTGAAGAAATTCGTTGAAATTGTGTTGTGATCCAAGTAAATAGGACATGGCGTTTGTTAGTTGACGACTCAATTAACTGTTTAAGAGTCATTATACTAATTTTAGAATAATCTACGTATATGATCTGGAGAGATGATAATGTATATTTTCTTGAGGAAGTATTTGAAAATTTCACTGTTTTTTTTTCACATAATTCTTTGAAGCTTAGTTGTTGTTTTTTATGTAAGAAATATTATAAATTTTTAGACCTTCCAATTACTCGCGTTAATCATCATAACACCGTACTCGGTTGAAATAGAGTTTCTAGAACAAATAATAATAAGTAATCTTTATAACCTTATAATATTGTGAAAACTTGATTAATAGAATGATTATCTATATGTATGTGCTACATTAAGAGTTTTAATTTTATTATGTAAAATATGATCGTTTATTATTTGTTTATTTATAAAGGGTTGATGCTTATATACATACTCATAGTTTAGTATTCCCGAGATATATAAAATTATACGTTAATTGGTGAGATATTTGATGTGACTCTACTTACCCGTTTACCTGATCTAATTATACTAATCTGTTGGTAACTTAAATTTCGAACTTTTACAATTACCCGTTAGAATATTTTTTGGTTCATCATATCCCCCACCTGCCCATTTTGTTATATTTGGGTTTGAATAGACATTTGCATGAGCTTGAATATAATCATATGTTGGATAATCATCAGGATCACAGGTAATAGAAGATGCATCACTTGGTTGGTAAAGCCTCACGTAATCAACAGACATTCTCACTGGGAAGAAAATCATTTGCCAATCAATATAAGCCCAATTGTTTGAAATACCTAAATTCAAAACCATTGACATTGGTTCTTTAGTAATTCTTCTCCAGTCAATGTTACCATTTGGATGTAATGCAGTAGCAAAGACAGTTACAGTTGGGATCTCACCGACAAACCAACGGACATATCCATCGTTATCATCATTTAAATATTCAAGAGAAAAGGTTTGGTAATTACCTCCTTGTGGTCCAAATTGGTACCAGGAAGTATTTAAGGTTGAAACTGCAGACACTGCTTGTTGAAATGGGCCACCACAATATGTGTTCATTGAAGTGATTGATGAGTTATAAACTTCGATGAAGTCATAATCTGGCATATACCAAATATCAAATGGAGCAATTTGTAATGATTGTGAAGCAGTACCAACACCAATAGTTGTATCAGTTGCACCTTCAATAATATCAATTTCAGGGGCACCTCTTCCAGTACCTTGGTTTGGATGGTCTTCTCCATCACACGTACAAGCATTTAGTCTTTGACCTGGCAAATAGGAAATACCATCTGGGGAACTTTGGTTTGGAGTTATACCAGCATCACAAGCCTCGTATGAATATGGCCAAACACCATCTGTTGTTCCTAGATAACCTGGTCTACCCAGATTACCCATTGTCCAAAGACCAGGCCATAAACCTGAGACACGACCATAGTTTGGTAAATTTGCAGAGATTTCTAGATGCCCTTGGGTGTAACAGACTTTATTCCAACTTTGTATCATACCAGATCTATAGTTTAGATTATGATTCTGAAATGCATCCATTCTTAATTGTAAAGTACCATTCTTTGTAGTGACAGCATCAGGACTATACCATTCAAGATCCTTTGTTGCATCGTAATGGAAATCTGGAGCGGTCCAATATTGATCATCGCCCTCATAAAATGTCCTACCTTCTGCATTAAATTCATCAGAGAAAGCCAGTTGCCAAGAAGAACCGTCCATTGCGGTCTTTGTATAGGCGGACTTTGGAGTGTCTGGATCAACTAAAGAAGTTCTGATTGCAGCTAATGTTGGATATTGGTATGCTGTTAGAAGATCAATGACATCTGCATTTCCATAGTCTGTTACACCTGTGAATGTTATTGCCGGTAATACGACAAAGACCACTATACCAGCACAGAATAAAACGACTATACCGAAGAGACCACCTGCAGCTTTCCTATCCATGTTTTTGAAATCATCCATAAATCTTTGTCTATCTAGTCTTGCTTCTTCTTCTGGATTTGGATCTGGGTTATGTAGATAATCATCGTCTTCTTTTTCCTCTACTAATAAAGGAAATGATGATGCAGGGTACCCACCGAATGGCGAAAAATCTTGTTCACCAGTAAATGGATTTGATGTGTTGAAAGTTCCACTTGACTCTTGGTCATGATCACGTAGTAAAGGTGATAAAGTACCAAAATTTGGTGAATTTAGCCTAGATTGTGATTGCGAATGTAATTGTGATTGCAAGTTAGTATATGAGGGGACTCTTGAACCAACTACTGGATATCTATCGAATGCTGGAGGGGATAATATGTCATTTGTTGATAAAGTTGTGTTTATCGAAGGAATTGCTGCATTTTTCAGATCAGCTGTCTTATTTGTATTACCATTATTATTTGGAGGATATAAGAATGAATCATCGTAGATATTGTTTGGGTTATCGTTTTGGTTTGTTGATTGGTTTACAGAGCTTGCATTTTTTGAATAGTAGCCTCTATAATCTGATATGTTATTTCCGTTACTGTTCCCGTTAGCAGTACTGTTACCGATAAATTGAGAGTTATCGTAGTGTAATGATGAAGAATCTGATAGGTGTCCATCAAAGTCTTCATCATCAGTTGTTAGGAACGGGTCTTCTAGAAGTCTATCAGATGCTGTATTTGGTTCATTTAGAGAAGGAGAGTAGGAATCAGAGGATGAAAAATTATCCTGAGATGATCCATTATTATTGCTATTCGGTTCTGTTAAATATCTTGGCTGCATGGTTGTAGTTGGAAATATATATAAAGAGACAGTGTGTGATTCAGTAATGAATAAAGTTTTATAGTAATATTACTAATATTTTTTTCTATTCTTGTACTTTTAAATTATTGAAGTAAAAAAGTGTGGTACCAAATACTGATTCCAGTAATATTATGCTATGAAATGGTATATGTTTAAGAAATGAAAAAAATAACAAAAAAATAACGAAAGTATTAAACGTCTATAACAAACTAAATCAGAATATGAGGTATAAGAATAATGATATTTATGACTGTTTTAGTAGTAATAAACTGTAATGTTTTTTTTCTGGACCAGTTTGTACAGCTATAGGGAATTGTGACTAGAGCGTTTTTATTCTTGTAATATGCTATCGAAAGTGATTTAAATTTCCATAGAGAAAATGCAATAATACAAAAGTACATATATATATATATAGATTAAGATATTCAACGTGTATATTTTAAATAACCTTGAAGGGAAGAAAAAAAAGAATTTCCCTCTCTAATGTGCTCATTTACTTTCTTTCTACACCACAGACTCTACTAAAGTCCAGATATTTTTTGTTCATGTTTTTTTTTTAAATTTTTTTCAGCTTACCTGACACAACAAAGTGAATCAGTATTGAAATAAAACGCCTAAAACTGGAATTTCATGTGGGAAGGAAAAGTTTGAATGGGAATCCATAACAATGAAAAAGAAATTAAATGAGGTAGAAAAGAAATTAAAACGACAAATTACGTGTTTTCCCATAAAGTTTCGCGTCTATTTTTCCTGTTCTGTCTAGCGTGTTGATCATGTCCAACGAAGAAGCGGAATTTATTTTTTGGCCGGAAACGGTTAAATCCCGAACGGGAAAATTTATGGAAATTGCAAACATGTGCGAACAAAACATTGCAGAACATTAAAATAGAAGGAACTTTCGGGTAAGGAAATGAAAAAATATTTTGTAGTCATAAAAGGAGAAACAATTGGACGAGTTGGGAATCGAACCCAAGACCTCTCCCATGCTAAGGGAGCGCGCTACCAACTACGCCACACGCCCGTGTTTTTTTGTA
>JAJLYB010000004.1:23493-41666 GCA_030674245.1 Jamesozyma piceae
ATCGTTAACTATTACAACTAACTTTAATTAATAAAATCAACCTCCTGATAGTAACAGAAAGTATTCTCGAGCGTCCCAAACTAGAATCATCTACAAAACATCAATTATTATAATCCATAATAATTACAGACTTAATGGAGCTCTAACATAAGGAATAAATTACAAAAATTAAATAACTTAGAAAGAGACAACTCTTACAAACAAAATCAAGAAACTCATCCTTGTTAGCTCAGTTGGTAGAGCGTTCGGCTTTTAAGCAATCATTGCTTAAGCAAGGATTACCGAAATGTCAGGGGTTCGAGCCCCCTATGAGGAGTTTCTCTTTTTATTTCAAAATTCAATATTTACTATATCAAACCAGTACAACAGCATGCATAGAAATGCATTGTTCAATGTAATGTCTACAATATTCAATTCCAAGATAATCTCGGTTTTGACTTTATCACGGTCTCTGGTTCGAAATTCATATACAAACAACTGTTTGACTCTACATCACACTACTAATCTACCCTCTTGGCTTATACCAATACGATACCACGATCCACTATTAATACCCTTGGCCAACACATTATCACATATATCCACATACATGTACATATTTCTCTATATATTTATAGATGCTCCTGAATCTTGCTTGTTCCACGCGTTCTTCTGTGCAAAACAAAAGAATGTTGTTGAATTTTGACCGTTATTTTGTTCAGCGGCGACTTTTTTGGCATCAAACACACACGAAGTTCACCGAAATTCATGAAAGCGGCAGAAGAATCAAGAAATACAGAACTAGAAAAAAATTTATTATCAACGAATACAGTGGCAAACTTATACAATTCTTGGTCCGTTAAAAACTATTTATATCTGTAACACAACACAATTAACCCCAGAGTATTTGATTTCATTACTGTATAACCAGAATTTAATTTTCCTCTGAAGATCACCATTTGCGTTAGATATTTTATAACCCGCTAAAATCAAGATTCCCCCAACTCAAACTTCAAACTGAACTCCTTTAACTGATATATTAGGAAAAGGACAATATATTATTATTATTATTATCAAACCACTGAACAATATAATAAAATTCAAATAACAAAGAAAAAAGGATTTCTCAGTAATGAATCTATATTCCGAAATTGTACCACTTGAAACAAGGAGATCACTTGTGAACTCAATAACAGAATCACTTGAAATTATCTGCTCAGGTAAACCTATAACCATTAAATTAGTATCAGCAATAATACAAAGTTTACGGTTCTTACAATTGAATGATGCAAAATTTTTCAAAGATAAAGATTTATCTAAAATTGATATCTTCAAACCAATATTAAAATCAACAGATATCCCAAATGATATGAAGTTAGATATCTGTGCTATATTAATCGCATACTGCTCAATTTACCCATATTTTAATGGTTTAATAACAAATTCCATAAACAATTGGATACACCTAACACAAAATTTAAATTCTGATCCAGCTATTACTCACCCCAATCCGAACGACAAAGATTATAATAATATCGGTTTCTACACAGTAATTTCGTTAGTTGAAAATTTTGATCATGTTAATATGAAAATGCTGATGTTTTCACAATTTAATTTCGGATATAACTTAATAAATAATTGGCTCCCACAATGGCAAACATTCAATGCTCCTTTGACACTAACTCATTACTTACAGAATTCAACTTTACCTTCATTAATTACCAATGAATCAAAATTGGATTTCTTTATTGCTACATCTGCCTCCCAATCTCTAAATTTTGAAACGTTTAAAACTGATGAAAATGATCCATTAAATTATTTCACATACAAAATTTCGAAGAGAATTTGTTTACTAGGCAATAGAGTCAACAAAATTCTTTATCGAGATGCAGTAGATTTAATTATAATTAAAAAAACGGGCACTCCAAAGGATCCTTCACAGTCTGGCTTAACTTTCGATTTACAAGTTCTTATGGAAGTTATTGATCACACAAACTTCGATTACTTAGAGGAACCTCGCCTATGTACACTCCTACATATCGCGTTAAACAATATCAAAGAAACGCCTACACATATAGTTCACGAAGCACTGGGAAAAATTGGTACAACACAAAGTCTAGCTGCTATTATGAACATGACACAATTTAGCATTTCATCCTATTTAATTAATACTTACAATAGATGTCAATCAGCTCAAGATATCCAATTCCCTTTACAAAATACAAACATAAACATAAAGGAGACCAACAATACCAATTTTCCACAACTAAAGAATCAATACAAGATTAAAATTCCATCATGGTTTTCCGAATCAATATTACCTCCATTGCCCCCAATTTCCAAATCATTGTTTATATTCGATAAGGAAGAATATACGTTCGAGTCCAAGAATGAATCAAATAATTTCTCCAATACATTTAATTTATTGGTTCAGTGTTTGATAACAACCATGTCAATCAACAATCAAGTCTTAACACAATATAAAGAAATTGGTCTCAATCCATTGAAATTAATTGAAAACGCTGAAATAGATTACCTGCTGAAACAAAATTATATGGAATTATATTATATCCCTATGATAGCAGCTTTATTACTGTCAAACAAATTTTTAAATAATGATAGTACCAATACAGTAGCCATATTTGAAAACAAGAAATTTCAAATTTATGGTAAATTGATATCAGTCCAGGCAATTAAAACATGTGAAAATTTAGTTAAAAGCCATGAAAATATTTCAATTTACTATCTGATTAAGTTTATTTCCAGAATCTCTGCAGAGGATTTAACGTTACAGAGAATCTCAATTAATTTACTAAACCACTTGTTTTTCCATAACATTGATAACTCAGGTCTAGTCAAAAATTTATGTTTGGAAAATAAACTTTCAATGAGTTCCCTAGAGAGCTATATTGATCTGTGGAATGATGGTTCAAAAAAGTATGCTATATTTTATAAAGAAATTTTGAAGATAGATCAACCTGAAATCGAACTCATGCAACTAAATGTATCTGATTTTTTGAAATATTTACCAGAACACGAATTCACCTCTATTGAGAATACTCATATTAACCATAACAATACGAATAATAATCCAAAGACAATTGCTAATAACGAAATGGACAATTCACAACACACTAAAGTAACAAATAATAATAATAACAACAAGAAGAAGAATGATAATAATAATCATAACAACAACAACAACAACAACAATAATAATAATAGCAATAATAACAATAATAGCATCAACAATTTTAATAATAATAGCATCAACAATTTTAATAATAATAATAGCATCAACAATCTTAATAATAGTACTGTTAGTAATGACAATAATACAAATAGCATCACTAATTACACAAGTGACTTACAACAATATGCTCAACCATTCCCAGTGAAAAATATGAAAACATACATTTCTTCAAACAAATATAATGCTTATTCCGCATCTACGTTCGTTCCATATAACAACACTACTAATACTACCAGCAGCAACACAGCAACTACTAATAATACATTTTCTAATACAACCCCTAAAACATCTGATGAACAAGGACAGGGAAACAGATACTTACTCAACTCAGCTGTTCCAGCACCTGATGAACACCCCAATGGTACTAGTTCTTCAATAAGTCCATCAGTATTCACAGGAACGACGGGATCTTCTAATAACAATGATAGTAATAGTCCAAATAATAATAATAATGAATCAATTTCCACAATGAATACATCAGATGCTTTTTCAGCATTCAATACGACATTCACTCTACCTGCAACATCTAATGGATTATCAAATACTTCGGATATAATTAATTCTACACCAAAGACACCAAGTATGACTCCAACGGGAACAACGTCGAACACAGCGACATCATCTGCATTTTCAAACCCTTGGGGTGGATCACCAAATTTTAACGCTAACCAACATATTTCGAGCAAGATGGTTAACACAGGTAAGAATTACATATTAGGTGGACATAATAGAATTAAGAATAATAGCAGGGCACAATCTATTCATATAGATAAATTTGAGGATGCTGCTTAGATAAATAGAAGAGACAAGATACACATTAAAAATACCCAGCTATATATATAGATATTTAAATTAGTACATACTTTTTCACTAGATGACGATATTATACAAAAACGGATACATACACTTACAGACACATGTGTTTTTTTCATATTGACCACTTAAACAATACCATTGATTTGAAGAAACAGTAGTATTCTGTATCCCAAGACTTGCATTCAGATCATAAAACAACTGCCTGAGTGGATGGAATGACTAAAATCTTGCTCTATTACTACTAGCCTTTCACTTTACATTATACATCTTTTCACACTGCGGCGACACTTTGACAAATTTTTCAGAACGGAAAAAAAAATTAAAAAAAATTTTAAAGCTCATCTCATCACAAAATGTTGTGCAGATGTACCATTAGATGAAACCAGTTTTATAATAAATTGAGAACTTTCAGTAGTAACATAAATTAGTGAAAGGACGAAAAACCGCAATACTAAGCAAGTATAGTAGAGATAATTAGAATAGCTGTCAAATTATGGTTTTGAAATCTACATCAGCAAGTGATATTTCCGTTTATCAAGTTTCTGGTACAAATGTTGCTAGGTCTTTACCAGATTGGGTGGCAAAGAAACGTAAGAGATCATTGAAGAACGATTTGGAGTTTCAAAACCGTGTTGAATTAATTCAAGATTTTGAATTTAGTGAAGCTTCAAATAAGATTAAAGTCAGTAAAGATGGTCAGTTTTGTATGGCGACAGGTACCTATAAACCCCAAATTCATGTATATGATTTTGCAAATTTATCAATGAAGTTTGATAGACACACAGATGCTGAAAATGTTGATTTCTTAATATTATCAGATGACTGGACCAAGAGTGTTCATTTACAGAATGACAGAAGTATTCAGTTTCAAAACAAAGGTGGACTCCATTATGCTACACGTATTCCAAAGTTTGGTAGAAGCTTGGCTTACAATGAGGTTAATTGTGATTTATATATTGGTGCAAGTGGAAATGAACTTTATAGGTTAAATTTAGAACGAGGAAGGTTTTTAAATCCATTTATGTTAGATTCTGAAGGTGTCAATCATATTTCTGTTAACCAAGTCAATGGATTATTGGCTGCTGGTATGGAAGACAATGTTGTAGAATTTTGGGATCCAAGATCTCGTTCAAGAGCAGCAAAATTAGTTTTAGAGAACCAACTTGATAATAGTGCTTTCCAAGTAACAGCAACTAGTTTCCGCCAAGATGGTCTAAATTTTGCATGCGGTACATCGAATGGTTATTCTTATGTTTATGACTTACGTACTTCCCAACCTTCTATTGTCAAGGATCAAGGGTATGGATTTGAAATTAAAAAAATTATTTGGTTGGATAATGTTGGTACCGACAATAAGATTTTAACAACAGATAAGAGAATTGCCAAGATTTGGGATAGAATTGATGGTAAAGCTTACGCATCCATGGAACCAAACGTCGACATAAATGATATCGAACATATTCCAGGTACAGGTATGTTCTTCACTGCAAACGAAGGTATTCCAATGCATACATATTACATTCCAAATCTAGGCCCATCTCCACAATGGTGCTCATTCTTAGATTCTATTACCGAAGAATTAGAAGAGAAACCAAGCGATTCAGTTTACTCTAACTATAGATTTATTACCAGGGCTGATGTTAAGAAATTGAATCTAACCCACTTGATTGGTTCAAAGGTATTAAGAGCATATATGCATGGTTTCTTTATCAATACAGAACTTTATGATAAAGTGTCACTTATTGCTAATCCTAACGCTTACCAAGACGAAAGAGAAAGAGAAATTAGACGTAGAATTGAGAAAGAAAGAGAGTCTAGAATTAGAACTTCTGGTGCCGTACAGAAACCCAAAGTTAAAGTTAATAAAACTTTGGTTGACAAATTATCTGTCAAACGTGGTGATGCAGCTGCTGAGAAGGTTCTAACAGATGATCGTTTCAAGGAAATGTTTGAAGATGAAGATTTCCAAGTCAATGAAGATGATTATGATTACAAACAATTGAACCCAGTTAAGTCTGCTAAGGAAACTGACGAAGGTGCTGCTAAACGTATAAGAGCATTGACTGCTGCTGAAGAGTCTGATGAAGAAAGAATCACAATGAGAGAAAAACATAACAAAAACCATTACGATGAAGGTGAATCTGATGAGGATGACTCTGACGCGGATGGTTCTGATGACAATGAAAAGGATGAGGTTGAACTAAATGAAAAGACAAAGAAACAAATACAGAAACAATTAAAGTCAATTGAACGTAGAAAGAAAGAAAAAGAACAAAGTGACCGCTTCATGAATGAAATGAAGGTCAGTAATAACTTATCCGATACTGTTAATACATCAACAAAGGTTGCCTTTGCAGATCAAGTTAATAAACTAAATAAAGAGCGTGCAGCCAAGGATGATGGTTCAATATTGCACCGTAACCATCGTGGTGAAGCAGAATTAACGTTCGTTCCAAAGAAAACTGAAAAGAAACCAAAAGCAAGGAAGGTTGCTTCAGATAACGACGAGGATTCAGATGAGGAGCATGAAAAGAAAGATACTGGTAGAAGCAAACCAAGATTCAGCGGGAGGAGAAGTGCAAGTAAGAATACCTTCCGTGGTATGTAGATAATAAAAAACGATATAGAGAAATTCCATTTACATAAATAGGTGCATGTGTAAAATATATTTAAACCATAATCAATAGAATTGGATGCCAATAAACTATAATATCATACATGACTTGCTATAATATATATATACTTTATTGTTGCTATTACCCGGATTTATTTTACTGAATGGCGTTACAGCAAAAGAAAAGAAATGTCCGGCAGAAGAAACGGATTTGCTGATTCGTGTTAAGCGGTGGTGGGGATAAAACAAGAATTCTGGTTATAAGAGTAAGGACTTGGTTGATTTATTCATCACTCCGTGCTTTTATATTCTGTATCTTGAAGGCAAGAGAAGTATCTTTATTGATTAAATTTGCTAAGTATAAGTTAACGGCTAATATTAATTCATTTGCTACAAAATTATATTTCAACTATAGAAGTCAATAGCTATTTTACAGTATTCATAAATCAAAATGGGTCTAAAGAAATTCTTTAAAGGGAAAATCGGACCACCTGAGGAAGATGATGTAGATACAAATAGAGAAAAATTAAGAGAAATAGGTGTCACTGTTAAGGAACCCAAGAGAAGAAAGGATAAATTTGCAGCATATGGCCAGTTTGCTAAGGACAATAGACAGGATAAATTTTATGCTCCACCTGGTTATGAAAACTTTGCCAAACCAGAAGAAGATCCAAGTCAGTCTGAGGTGAATAACGAACCACAACCGAAGAAAGAAAAAAAAAAAAAGGGTTTGTTTGGTAGACACAAATCATCATCAGCTGCTGATTCGGAACCTTCCTTAGATCAACCTCCAGAAAAGGATGAATACGATCCATATGGTGTGAATACAAACCCAGAAACATACACTTCGGATCCATATGGTCTGAATAGTAGTCCATTGGATCAATACAACAATAATACACCCAATAGACCATCAGAACAACCCTATGCAAACCAAGGCTACAACGACAGTAACCTTAGAACTGGGAATTCACACAACAGTGCAAATAGCGGTGGTTATGGTAATAGTTACAACAGGGGTTCTTCAGATGATCCATATGGAAATCCGAATAGTACGAGTGCAAACCAAAGTAATAGCAATCCAATGAATAGATCTTATAATAGAAATGATTATAACTCCTCTAACATGGACGATTCATATGACACTACACGCTCGCAAAGGTATTCTCAGAATGAAAGCCCTAATAGGACAAACACTACTGCTCCAACTGCAACCTCAACCAGAGGAGGAGGGGGAAATCCATACTCTGGAATGAAAAACACGAATTATGCAGCAGCAGCAGCAGTTACAACAGCAGCAGGAGGCACTGCCACAGCTGCCACAGTAGCAGCCACAGCTTCAACACCAGCAGATGGTAGCAATCCATATGCATCGTTAGGTAATGATTCATATGGTGGCGGCAGTGCCTCTAATGGTAACCCATACGGTTCCTTTCAATCAGAATCGGCTGCAAATGTTCAGGGTAACCCATATGACACATCTCCCTCTGCATCACCTTCTTATGGTAATACGGCAAGTGCCCCATACAATGGTAGAATTGCTGCTGCTGGTGGAGAGAGAACATTACGTCGCCATGACACTGATATGACTACTGATTTAAATAGAACGATAACAGATAGGAATATCAATACTATTGCTGCAGCATCAAATTTAGCAGCATTGTCAGAAAATGCTGACGATGGTGGATTAGACCTGAATGAGCCATTAGATGAAAACTATGGAGATGATGGTGACGATTTAAATGCTGATTTAGGTGAACGCCGACAACAAATGCAACAGTTAGAGAGACCACCACAAGATAGTGATGAAATTGTTGGTTTTAGTTTTGAACAGCAAGTACAAGATCAAGTACAAACAGATGAGTATCAAGAACAAGGTTATTATAATGACAATTACGACACTGCACTAGACAATGATAAGGGGTACAAAACATTTGAAGAAGTTCATAGGGAAGAAGAAGAACGTCAACAGGTCGAAGAAGATGAGGCTGTTGACGAATTAAAGCAAGAAATTAAATTTACCAAACAAAGTTCTGTGGCATCTACTAGAAACACACTAAAAATGGCACAGGATGCTGAAATGGCTGGTATGAATACTTTAGGTTTACTAGGCCACCAAAGCGAACAATTGAATAATGTTGAAAGAAATTTAGATTTAATCAAAGTTCAAAATTCTCTTGCAGATGAGAAGGTTATAGAGTTGAAGAAATTAAACCGTAATATTTTAGCTGTTCATGTTACTAACCCATTTAATTCAAAAAGAAGAAGAAAGGAGCGTGAAGGTCATATTAAGAACCAAAAGATGCAAGAAAAGATGATGCAAGAATCAACAAATAGTGCTATAGTACAATCAACGACAAGAATCGAAAGTGCAATGTATGAGAATGGTACTTCTAGTGGTATTCGTGAAAAATATCAAAGACAGGAAATATTAGAGCGTGCAAAGAGATATCAATTTGAAAATGACGAAGAAGATGATGACTTAGAACTTGAAATCGATAGGAATTTGGGTAAAATTCAACAAATTAGTGGTCGTTTGAAAAAACTCGCTGTGTCTACTGGTGATGAGATTGACGCACAACAGGAGCGTGTTAAGAAGATTGAAGATAATACTGATGAGCTAGATATCAAGATTCATATGAATACTACAAGATTAGCTGGTATACAATAAGCACCCACACACATTCACATACAAACACACACACACATATATATAACATAATAAGAGAATAATAAGCATATATTATAATCGTTATTTTTTTAGAAGCTAAATAATACCTACGAAATATTTATAATAATGAGGTAAAAAAAAAAAGGTAAAGAAAAAAAAAAGAGTATCTGAAGGAAATGAATAGAAACAGCTACTAATGAAGATAGTTGAAAAAGTAGATGTTCATGAGAAATGCAAATGTTAATTTAGTTGACTTTTTATCTTTTAATAAAGTATTTATCAACTTAATGTATTGTTCAACCATAACTTATAATTATTTTCGGCGACATGATCAAGAGACCCATTTTCGTAATTATTCTTGCTGACTGTACTTAAAAATAATTTCTTTGGAATTTCTAATATAGGATTGAACTTATAGTTATCATCTAAGCCAATTTTGTAGTTACCAAATTTATTATTAATATCTAGATTTGAGTCGATCGGTAACAATAGTGGTGATGTTATCAAGTAATCACTTTCATTTAATGTCGTCATTGAAGTAATTGCATCTTTATCATTAGAGGTTGTAATAGTAATAACTGGAACCTCTTCAGAAGTATTATCCAGAGTTAATAAGTTAATAGTCTCCGTTGGTTCACAACAAGGAAGAGATCGAGGGTCTTCATTTTGGAGGGTGGCACCTTGTAAATCATCTTCATCATTAGTAATGTCATTAGAGTTTACTCGACTGTGACATTTAGTGTGAGTGTGTGAGTGTGTATTAGAATCACTTGTTTGTGTGGTAATAATTGTATTATTATTTAGAATTGTAGTGTCATTTTTTCTGCAAGCCTCAGAACAATATAAGTTGTCACTAGATTTTTCATTTAACGAAGATAATGTTGAGGATGGTTTCGCAGTATTTGATATCAATTTTTCACAAACAGTGCAATAGCTGTTAAAGGCATACATTTTATGTTCTTAATTGTTAATTGAAATATTTTATCTATTTACGTATTTATTTATCTAGATATTACGGCATTGATAAAAATTTATTTGTTTGTGATTAATAGTTTCCCAATCATATTTATATATGAATCAACGATTATCTGTTTAACGATAATTCATGATTTTGCGATAAAATATATGTAGATGAAGATGACCTATATACGTGGATTACTATTACAAATCAAGGAATTGGATCAGGTTTGCTGAAAATAGAATTTCAAGGTGATACTTCAACCAACAAAAGAAACGAAAGCATTTGGAGTTAGGTAATAGACGGATCATACATAGTCTTTATCGTGGAGATTTATCCTAGAAAAATTCTGATTATTCAATAGGGGTCATCATGGCAACGAACTAAAGATGAAAAGAAACCTACAAAAGGTATTCCGTATAGCCTTGTGCGTACAGGTATTCGGTTAAACAGCTCCAGGAATTATTCAACCTTGGGTGAAACAGTGAAAATCTAACAAAATTTCACAAGTTCACTAACGACAGAACTGAAACATGTGCCCTAAAACCGGTGGATGATCTTCATGTGCATAGTAAAGAAAAGGGTGTCAACATAAAGAGGAAGAGGGCATCTAGGGTTTTTAAAAATAGCGTTGACCTTGTGAAAGAAATGTTGATCTAAGAGCTGTAGCATGATTTAGTGGCTTGATTTGTACTATGGTATGGAAATCTCCACATTGGGAAATTGGACAGCACGACCGTTGTCAGAATCCAAGTCGGCGTTTTTTTAAAATTGTAGGGTTTCTGGTACTTTGACAGAATGAAATTTCAACATCCAAGTAGAGAGAGAATGGCATAGGAGTTAAGTGATGGGATTCCTTTACAAACCAGTTGACTTTCAACTCCTCAAGGTAGGGTTCGGCTACAAAATATCTCCAAGGTGTTTTGTCTTGAGCGACCTTCAAGGTTTATTGACCTTGAAAAAATATGTCAAGTGAAAATTTTTTTATATTGTAATATTGATCTTATTCTAATCGCATACATACGACTCTTATTACATACTAGCCCTTGTTAGGCAGGGAATATGTGTCTTTCTAGTTCTAGAACCTACACTATAACCCTATTTTCTTGTTGATTCTATGTATATGATATATTTTCCTATTAATAAATAGCTTTGCGCTACGCCAACGATACGTTTGTATTAACTCTTAGGGTATGCATGTAAAGTTTTCTACTATAGCTGATTTTCTCGAAGGTTCTATTTTTTAACCCTAGATGGAGTTATGTGGAATATTCGAATGGCCCTTCTAACAACCGAATTTAGGGTTTAAATAGGATAGTGGGATTTATGTTGGTATTTCCGAATAATAGGAAATTGTTGATGATGAGCATACTTTTCATAAGGAGAGGATAATACTATATTTTCAGTAAGATTACTATTACATTGTGTAAAACTAATACTTTTACCTACAAAAACAAAATCAATAATACACTGAATTCAATGATTTTCTTGTTGGTCATCATCCTTACGTATGTTTAAGGGTTATAACCTTTGTTGTGTATGCTATTAAACTAGTATTATATATTGACTGGATCAAGAATGCAGGAATCACTAGACACTATTACTATTTAATATTTCTAAACCATAATATGCAATTGTTGTATATGCATATGATTTTATCGGACTTCTCTGATATTCTATCCTTTAATTATAGAGTTACTAACAAAATTGTATATACACATATATATCGTTACATAGTATTCTAATAATTTAATCCGTTGGAAACTGAATTTGTAAACTTCTAATAGGGGGTAATGAACCAGCATTATCTTGTTGTTCCTGTTGTTGTTGTAGATGATGGTGTGTTTGTTGAAGAGGAGATGATAAATCTTGTTGTCGGGTCTGCATTGGCGAACTGCTTATCGAACCTTGCAGTTGTTGAGGTAGGGATTGGAATTGTTGATAGTTTTGATATTGTGGTGATAATAATGGTTGTTGTGCAGCTATTTGTGGTGACATCATCGGTGTCGACATTGAACTGTTTAATGATTGCTTTATATTATTAATATCCGTTTGTGCTTGAATTTGCACCGGTACTTGTGGTTGCTGTTGCATCATGAATAATCTTGTACTTAATTCATCTGAAAAGCTTCTACTTATAGCTGAATTATTCGTGATATTACTACTACTCTTGTTATTATTATTAATGAAACCTCCATTATTCAACATTGTATTACTTCCTGACCTACTCAAACCTGCTATTGGAGTGCTTGTCTTTGATATCTTTTTGGGGATTTCCTGCATATAATCACTAGCGGTATTGATTTGTGCGGCAAGGTTCAAAGCAGAGGCATTCCTTGAGGGTTCTCTCAATCCACTACGTAAAGATTCTGTATCACTATCAGAATCACTGCCTGAATTTGAATCCTTTGATAATAAATTATTTAGGCTTAGTACAGAATTAGGTCTCTTAATATGGTTAGTCAATGGACTATTAGTTGTAGTTTCACTATTAAGTTCACGCATTTTACTAATGTCAGTTAACGAAATTGGTCTCTTTAATACAGTGGTTGAGTTTGAATTCGAGTTTGCCATTGTATCAGTATACCCATGGGAGTTGACAGCAACATTATTAGCAGTTGTATTACTATTGTTGCTGTTGATATTACTTAATGGAGTCATAAATTGTAACGACGATAGGGCATTCAAACGCACTCTACTGTTGTTATTACTGTTTGAACGGGATAAAGAATTAGATGACAAATTAGTTGTGATAGGTGGTTTACTTATAAAATTTGGGGAATTGGAATTCATCCTATTGATAGAGGTTAATGAACTTGATGTATGGAGTGGAGCATTTACTGGTAGTTTGTTAAGTAATGATGAACTTGCTATTGGTACAAAATGAGAGATAGAAGAATTAGAGACAGAAGCAGGGGGAGGAGGAGTAGGCGATGAATGTGGCTCTGAGTCACCTATTTCAAATTTAGCTCTAACATTGGTTGCGTCGGTAGCAGAAGAACCTACAGTATTCTCATTATTTTCATTTGTTATTGGTTGGATTTTCTTTTTTCTACCTCTTTTCCCCTTTGGTTGTGAATTCGTATGAATTCTTTTATGTCTTGTTAACTCGTCACTTCTGCTAAATTTTTTTGGACAACCTGGGAAATCACAGACGTGCGGTTTTTCACCTGTATGGGTCCTCATATGTCTTGTTTGATGTTCTAGTCTATGGAATGCCCTTTGACAAATCGGACAAACATGAGGTCTTGGAGCATTTTCGTTCTTTCTACCCTTTGGTTTTTGCTTGGTAACAGTTGAATTGGCTTGTGCTTCTATATTAGTACTATTCTTGTCATTGCTATCGGTTTCATTAATGATAGGGTGAATATTTCCAATACTATTAATATTCTGCATGTTTATTCCAGATTCTTTTCGTTATAATATTGTTCTATCTCTTTACTTAAGTATCTTAGATAATCAATTTGGGTGAGACTTAAATAAAATACAAATATAAAGTGTAGATGAACAAATAAGAGCAGACTAAAACAGTTGCGATAATACTAGCAGCGGTAACAGATTATAAATAAACAGTTGTTTGGTCTCTTTAGCTTGTTGTATCTTAGTTTCCCGATGTTGAAGATCCTGGTTTCCAATGACTTTATCAGTGCTATATTCCTATATATTTCGTTTTCGTTCCACATTTTTGTTTTTCTGGGTTTATTGCTTTTTTCCCAGGTAAAAAATTCTTTCTTTTTATTTGCCGGGTCCGCAGCTTTTTTCGTAGTGGGGTACCCCAGAGAAGAGCACCTCGAGACCTGATATTTTGTTGTACAACTGCAACTGCAACTTCGACAGTAAAAGCAACAGCAACAACAACGGTAGCGCAGTTCTCTGTAATATTTTTGCGGGACAAAGATAACAGAGTGCGACTGTTGTCCGTTCAGATTCTCTATGGTTTTGGCAATACTGTATTACAAATGAATCAATAATATCTCAAACGTGGGTGGATGATTATCTGTCAAGGCAGCTGTTAATGCTGACTACTCACACATTGTTGTGGCCAATTAGATATGCATGTCATACTGTGTGTGGGGGAGAATCTTGTTCCTGAAATTGGTTGTATTAACCATAGGTTTTGTTTCTACACGTACTGTTCTTCAAGAGAATAACTAATGATCAAATCTGTAACGAACCGTAATAAAGTATATTTGGACTAATCATCTTATAAGGATATTATCTAGAACTTATAGTTCTCAACCAGTCTAAATCTAATACCAGTTCTTATGCCAAGTCTGTTTGGAATGAAAAAAAGGTTGAACGTAAGTTATTTCCTTTGGTCGTGTGTAAAAACAATCCTTTTACCTTCATTAGGTAATAAAAGGGAAAACATGTCTTATATTATTACTAGTTAGGTGAAATTATCTTGACCTCTTGGAAATTTCTGATCTATGTTATAAATTTTATAAAGAAAAGAACTCGATTTCTTTATATACTCATTATTCGTTGAACTGCTGCAAATAATAGAGCCTAGAGTATATTCTTTTTTAAGTCAACTCAGAGCTCTCCAGGATTAACATTAGTTGCAATTACAATTATCTGATCCGAACTGCTGAAGTTTAACAGGCATACACTAAAGATGCTAGTTCGCATATTTTGCAACGAAGAAATAGTAAATTAGTAAAGATTGAACTGTAAGTAAATGTTTAAAGATATGAGTGTACATTAATTCATTAAGACTTTATTTAATCCAGTATGCAAAACTTATTGTTTACATATAAAATGTTCGTTAATACTACAAAATGTTGTTGTGCCACACACACAGCTTGGTTTTTGTAATAGAATTAATATATATATATATATATTAAGAAGAATAATCATAAATAAGTAGTAAATCCAAATAAATAATTCGTTAAAATCCCCAGTGTTGTTGCTTCCCCCATGGTATGTGTCTATTAATTTGAATAAATTGTATTTGTATAAACGGCAATACAAAAAACTTGTTGGTAAAAATATTTTATTAGATGATTAACTAATTTCTTACTTAAATTAATTGGTTCCTTTTTCAAAACACTTTAATATGTTTACACTAATTGACATATTGAAAGAGGTTATAAAATATACGATATAACTTTTCTCCTTATATGTGTTGTACCTCTACTTTCCACGTTCCTGTTTCCTGAATACAAAACTATTCTTCACATAACAGTTGAGTTAAGAACTCCTAGAATAACGTTTTGTTTCTTTGCACTTTATTATAGCCTTTTGTTACTTTAACTCCTGGACCATCACAAAACCTAAGCTCCAATCCCGACTACAATAATTATCTGTGAGTGTCCGTCATTCACTCTATTACATTTTATGTTGTTTCAGTTATTTTTATGGAGCTTTTCAAAATAAGAAAATTCACTGTCCTAATCTTCTAGTTTGATTTTCTATGATAACTTATAAAATTCTATAAAGTTTTTGAACTTAAGATATTTTTTAGTTATCCTATTATGCCTAATACAATTTAATGTAGTTACAGCCACTGAGGTAAACTTAAAGGCTCCTATTTTATTTAGACATGTATAAATACTCCAATACACCTTTTATGTATAATTATAAAAAAAGTATATAATATTAACCTCAGAAGTTGTGATATAACTTGAATTCTTGGGCCTTTACATATGATTTGAGAGACTTATTTCATTTCTCAGAGTTAAAATCCTATTCTACGTTTATTTACTTACTCTAACTTATGTCTTGCTCATATATAGGTAATATTGTTATTGCTATTTTAAATTAATTAACATTCTAATATTAATATACATCATAATGCCTTCTTTCTAAAATTTCAATTTTTCTATTTAGAAATCAAATTTATCAGCACACAAACCATTAATTTTAATATGATGTTTCATTTCTTACTTTTTTCAATTATTATTTTGTCGGCTATTTTTTTGTATATATTAATTCTTATACCGATATAACCAATTCTCTCATGCATTATTTATTCTGATTGAATCACCTATAATTCTTATCAAATCTGTGATATTAATAGTTGAACATAGGTTCTGTTTCTGAGTTGTTTAATATTTTGTGCTTGGGAAAACCGCTAGTATGGAGATTATATGGTATTATAATTTTAATAAGGGTGGTTTATAAGATATCAAGTTTAATACTAGGGTTTCTAATAACCACGAACACGATTGAAAACCAAACACGAAAATAAACAACGGCAAAGACAAAGTTGTGAAGAACACGAATGTTTATATAAGGACAATAATGTTTATTTACAAATAATTAACTTACAATGGACATAGATGATGGTCAACGAGGATAATGTAACTTATCGCCTGTGTGAAATTTTTTTATCCCTTACTTCACTTCCCAGAGACGTATAAATAGACCAATATTTCAAGTATACAAACTGATTGATATTGATTCTCAATCAATCAATCAATTAATTAATTTTACAGAGTTATTATTTTATAATAAAATTAAACTTTTATACAAAGATTGCAAGTAATAAAAGATATTTACTTCCTCTTCTAACCTAAATTTACTTCGACATACACTAATCAATAATGATGACTTCAAACAAGAATCAATCTTCTATCCCTCAGTATGCATCTGAACGCTTTTAGGCTTCACAATCATTTTAGATATATTTTTTAGGTCTTATTAATTCAAATATTGGTTAAATTCTCTTAATAATTTCGGCTCAAAATAGCATCAATTATGTCTTTATTATTATGCTATTTTTTCTTGAACAAAACTAGGTCATATTACAACAAATGTATTGATTATACTGGTCTTAATTGGATTTCGATGTATTATTCTCAGAAGTTTCTACTGTTGTTACGGTATATTCCCATATATGATGACAAAATACAAGATTGTCATGGCAAATCACCGTATATGATGACGTACGACAGAATATAACCTTTTTACTATGATGACTCAATTAGTGAAAATTTTTACATTGCTTGACTCAATGTCAAGCAATGGATACGAGGTAGGTACGCAAGGACGACAATATAGTAGGTATCTCATTCCCAACAATTGTTATATGAAATAGTGTCAATCAAAATGTTAAACATATATTATATATTATTACTACATTTATATATCTTAGGATAAGAAGAGTAGAGAACTATTTTAGAATTTATATAGAGTAAGATAACTTACATATATCATTCAATATGATAAAGAACCAAGAATCTATAATCAATTCGGATTCAATCGAGTGTTCAAAAGAACAACAATTCATAGTTAAGCTATAAATAAAATCCAAACCTTGGACAATTGCATATCTTGACATGTACACTTATTGTATTAGCATTCTTCTAAATTTTATATCCAATAAAATTATCCTAAACAACACAAAATGTAACATTGTTAGCGCTAAGACGCATTTTAAAAATCATAAAAATCAATCGTATTATAATCAATTAACCATATTCGAATAGCAGATGAAAAGAGCTATCGAAATAACTAAGTCTCATTGTATTTGACCTTTATTATGAATAGTTGTCTTACACCAGGATCGTGGTTAAGACTAACTAAATTAACTGTAGGGTAACTACAGAATCGAAACTAATGTTTCGAGAATTATTAAATCCAACGACAACATAGTTGTTGCGGATCGTGAGGGGTGTCTAAAGAACACATATTAATACCCTCATGGTATTCCTAAAAAGGAAAACCAATTTAAATTAAATGTGAAGGCTTTATTCAACTATTGCTGAAACATGTTTTGCCACACATTGTCTCAGACAATGCTGGTTATTATTATTATTATTATTATTATTATTATTATGCCCTAGACGTTGAAGAAGAACAATGCTGTGCAATTATTAAATACTTCCCTCATCCAAAGAGATGTTGTATTATGCCCTAGACGTTGTACAATGCTGTA
>JAJLYB010000004.1:41766-51835 GCA_030674245.1 Jamesozyma piceae
AAAGACAAGTAATTATTACTCAATCTGAATAACGAATAACAATTGATTGTCGATCCGAACTATCCGCGCTTCCACTCCGAATTATAGTTAGATATTATATACTTAGTTAGTCATATACATATTAATTATAATAACCCATCTGACCCTCTGTTTCCCATTCTGAATAAATTGTATTAGTCTAGTTGACGATACAACAAAAAGCAACAAAAGGTCCGCGATAGTTTAATGGTCAGAATTGGCGCTTGTCGCGTGCTAGATCGGGGTTCAATTCCCCGTCGCGGAGTTTATTTTTACGCAGCATAGCTGTGATTTTTGATACACTAAATTAATAATTAGTTTCACAATAGCAACCACATGTCAAGACTAGACAACTCAGCTGGTATCTAGTTTCTCACTTTTATGTTAGGTTAGAAAGTTCCATGGTTCATTCTGTTTAGTCGTCAAGTGCAAGGTTTAGTGATGCTATAAAATTAGTTTTTAAGATACATATAAAATACAAGACATAAAACTTTTATAAAATTTGATTGTTCAGATAGAGTTTTGGTAAAAGGGTTATCTTCCTGTATGTTCAGAAGCAGAACTGAAAAGTAAAGTTTATCATCATTCAAATTTTATAATATTTTCCCTTATTATCATTAATAAAGGGAAAGTATTCTTGAAAAAACTTCAGTTAATTTTCAAAGATTTAAAGATTAAAAATAAAAAGATTGTTTGAAAAGTCAGATGGTGATGCATGATATAATCCTGGCACATATTCTAAGAATCATCGCCGGATATTAAAGACAAGTTGTGGAATGTCTATTCATCAGTAAAAATCCTTTTATTATTTCTCATTAATTCTTGAAGGTTAAAAGATGAGTTATTTCAAAGCCTTATTAATTAAACATTATGAACTCATAATGAAAGAAACTAAAAAAATTATCGAAATTAGATCATAAACGAAGAATTCCTAAATAACAATTAATTCCTGCATATACTTCCTCAGAACGATATAAAATCAAAGTTTTTATAATCATCCTAACCTCGATAATTCCTGTTATTCTTGTTTCATTTCTTTAAAATTCATTAGTATGATGTACTATTATCATTAAAGATTTCAAATAAAATTAAATCCAGCTGCCTAGCTGTATCGATAAAATTTTATTTCCAACCACCATCCTTGTCCCTTGTTTAACATAATGGACACTTTTTCTAATATTAGTTTCTTGTTACCTTCCTATCTTAAATTTTGAGTGAAATTTTAAAATAAGCACAATCTAGATCTCCTTTTTGTTAGAAAATTTGTATCCTTTTTATACGAACGAAGAAGTAAAATTTACAAAAAAAAATAAAAATTCTACAGCAAATAATTGGTCATTAATGACGATCCACAATTAAGTGAAACGTTAGGGCTTTCTGGTATCACATTTATATTTCATAATAGTTAGACTATCTATAAAATTATTAAATACCTAATTCCTTGCATAGTAGTAACAAAAACTTTATGTATGGAAAATAGCACTCATGATATTCGACAACTATACACATTAAACGTTTGAAATCATAAATTGTGAATGAAATGGACCTAAATAAATAATATATGTAAAAAAATAACTATATTGATAAAACTAAAAATGTCTTTTATTTTTTTTATTAGGCCTATTCAGATGCAGCTGCTCTAGTGTAAATGGCTTGCTTAGAGTGCTTAGAAACTGGTTTAATAATACCTTCTCTTTCTAAGTGTCTTAAAGCAACTCTAGCCATGGAACCACCAATCTTTAATCTATCAACTAAGACAGAAACAGAAACATATCTATATGTTGGAACTTCCTTCAAGATTCTATCGAACTTTTCTTGGTCTAAGATGACGGCGTGAGCAGCCTTATCCTTGTGAGACTTTTTGGACCACTTCTTCTTAGACTTCTTACCACCTGCCATAGCAGCAGCGGCTTTGGCGGCTTTGGATAACTGTTGTTTTGGAGGCATGATTTATAATGTTCTAAAGACACGATGTAGGTGGAATGGTTAGTATTTTATATTCACTTTAATTTTTGTTCAATTTCCAAATAAAAAACATAAGTTGATGATCTAAAAGCAGAAAAAGTTTCCGGGGGGATTTGGATATCTCAGACTTATCCCTCTAACAGCTCAGTAATTAATTGAATTTGACATTTATTTTCAAAAATATTCTAAGACGATGTGATGTATCCACAAAAATCACAGATATTCTGTGGTCCTTTCAACTATCTTATATTTCACAAACATATAGGGGTACATACTCTAAAACAAACTCGGCTTGGTTTCCTTAAGAATTATAATCATTATTTTTAACATATCTGTACCTTTAACTATATCAAATACCTGGAATACTATAGTATCTATAGCAGTAACAGGTTGCGTCTCTCAATTCGGCATACTGTAGTCATCTTTCCCAGGCTTTTACCATCGTTTCTTTTCATTTCCGTTGATTTTTACATCAATTCAATACCGAAATTAAGAAATTTCGTGATTTTTATGAAAAAACAAAATATATAAGTGCAATGTACTGATGGAAAAATAAATGTCTGGATGTTACGACAGTCATACAAATTAAATTTGCCCAAAAATGGTAAATATTTCTAAATATTCAACATTAAAAATATGAAATATGTATACCTTAGTAAAGAGAGAAGGGTTTCTCGTTGGTTTGTATTATTAATACTATTATAAAATACGGATTATGTCCGGGTAAAGAAAAGGCAGTCTACATTGTAGTGTAGCGGCTATCATATTGTATTTTTGGCATTAATACTCAAGTTCGAAATTTATTGGGATCGTTATATACTTTTGTATTTTGTCCTGAAATTTCAATTTCAATTTTTTTCAGTTTTAAAGTCAATGATTTGTTGGCAGGGCCACCAGTCAAATTTTAGATAGACTGTCAATTTATGTATGAGAAGGTTTTCTATATTTTGAATCAAGTAAAAAAGTAGCTGGTTTGAATATATAACCAAGAAACTATTACATAGAAGTACAACCATTATTTGTACGGAGAACTACTACTATTGAGATGTCCAAAAGAATTGCTGATGACCAAATAACACGAGAGATGCTTGATCGTAATAATAGTGATGATGAATCTAGTGGATTACAGAACGTTAAGGTTGCGTCATCTGAAGTTATGAACAGAAGAAAAATTGCTATGCCGAAGAGGAAAATGGCTTTCGCCAGTAAACTCTCCATGAATGCTGAATCCTCGTTTGCTAACTCATTCGCATTTGGTAAGAAACCTGAACCAAAAGAAACGACAGTTTTAGGTGCAAATTCAAACGTAAATATTAGTGGAGGTAATAGTGATAATAAAAGACCTGAAAAGTTAAAGGCTTTAAATATTCAATTCAAGAATAAAATTATAGAATTTCTATCCAAGGATGCGTTTGCTGATTTAACGTCAGTTTTCACGACGTATGAAAAATATTTAAAAGATATCAATACGACCGAATCATCAAAGTCAGCGGCTTCCGCTCCATCTCTAGGTTTAACTCAGACTCCGATTCAGGTCCCAGCTACCGTTACGACCTCAACTACAACTACAGATGGGTTTTCTTTTGGACTTAAGTCAGCTAAACCAGAACCAGAAAAATCGTCTTCTGAATCACCTTCTGAATCCGAAGAAGAACAAGAAATTAAAGTCCAAGGCCCATCGTTTACAATTAATACCCAACCAATTAAACAGGACTCTATATTTTCCTTTGGTGAGAAGAAGGTAGCGGAAACGAAAAACGACTCTGACAGTGAAAGTGACATCGAAATCAAAGGCCCCCAATTTGAATTCTCAGGTGCTATTAAAAGTAATATTTTTAAATTCAAGAGTTCAGATGAAGGTACAAATAATAAGAATAAAACCGTAGAAACCAAAGTTCAGACTGAAGGAATTGATGATGTTAAAATGGAAAAGAAGCCAATTTCACCATTTTCCTTCGGAAGTAGTAAACTTCCTAGTAGTAGCACTAATAAAGGTGAAGAAAAAGCTCAAATGTTATTTGATGGACCAGTTAAATCTGATGAAAATCAAAAGACGTCATTTTCATTTGGAGTCTCCTCAAGTAATCCATCAACTGAGCAACCCAAAGCATTATTTTCATTTGGTGTAAAAAATGATAATAACACAACTGAACAACAAAAACCACCATTCTCTTTCGGTATTAAAAAAGATGATAAATCAGAATCACCAAAAATTCAAAGTGCTTTTACTTTTGGTAATAAACCTGTCGACAACGAGACTCCACAAACCTCAGACGCAAAAGTAGCAAGTTTCTCGTTTGGTAAAACAACACCAGAAACGATAGAGATACCAGGTGACAGAAAAGCTAAATTCTCTTTTGGTACGACTTCTCAGTTCAATAAAGAAAAAACTGTCTCGGAAAACAAGGTCAAATCTTCGTTTGATTTTAATTCAACCCCTGCTCCTACTCCCTCTGAACTAAATAACAAGAAGGAGACAGAAACAAAAGCAGTATCAGAAACAGGAGAAGTAAAACCTAGTTTTTCATTTAACATAAAGAATAATGATAAATCAGCACCAGCTTTTTCATTTTCTACAGCGTCCGAGAGTACAAAAGATACTGAACCAAACAATGATAAGAAACCGTCATTCACATTTGGAGCTTCAACAACTTCTACAACACCATCATTTTCTTTTGGTGGAAAAGCTACTAATCCTTTTACCTCAGGATCTGATAAATCAAATCCTTCCGGTGGCTTCAAGTTCTCATTACCTTTCGAACAAAAGGCTACCTCCGAGAAAGACGTATCTAAGATACCTTCAACGGCATCTACAACTAGTTCTGCTGTTGTTTCGGAAACTACTGTCCCTTCATCATCGGAAGTAGATAAGGACTCTGTGGATAGACCTAGTGATTCTAAACACTTGGAATTACAAAATGGTGAGGAAGACGAAGACTTGTTATTTTCCCAAAAGGCTAAATTAATGGTATTCAACACCGAAACCAAAGCTTACGATTCACATGGTGTTGGTGAAATGAAGGTTCTACAGAAAAAGGATGATAAATCCAAAGTTAGACTCATTTGCAGATCCGATGGGATGGGTAACATCTTATTGAATACGCAAGCCATTAAATCATTTAAGTATACTCCGTTAACAGCTGATAATGACAATCTAGTAAAAGCACCAACAGTAGGTGCAGATGGAAAATTAATAACATACATTGTGAAATTTAAATTAAAATCTGATGGTCGTGCATTTATTAAAGCGATTGATGACGCTAAAACGGATATGGAATAATTAAATAGCACATGATATTTTGAAAGAGGTAAGTGCTTTATGTATACAATATTTGATGTTATTATATAATATATAGTACAGTATGCGATTCTTTGTAAGATAATAAAATTAAAATGTATAGTTAATGCTAATTTGTTATAAGCATTCCGACATCCTTTATTTGTTGAATATATTTTAGGCATTAGTAGTCAGGCGCTTCCAGTTCTCTATTAGCTAGTTCAATAAACTTTGGAATAGCCCATTCGATTCTTCTTTTATCTCTTTGATGGGCTTTTTCCTTCTTTGTACCAACAAGGTAATTTTCGTATTTCAATTTCTTGTTCACAAACCATTTCACTCCTTTCAAAATCATTGCTCTATTTTCTGAGTTTAATCCATTGGTCAGGATGAATGATATGGGTTCTTCTTTATAACTGTATGTCTTTATCCCATTTTTCTTAACTGAAACTTCGCTTTTTTTCCCAATGGAAAGTAATAGTTGAAATAGTAAAACCTCGATAAATAAATTACCATCCGAGTTTAGTCCACCCATTAGAGAAACATGTTTGAAACAGTCCAATTTTAGTATGCCCTCACTAATTAAATAACCAAAAAATTTCCCTTGGTTAGCAAGATTTCTTAGTCTCTTATCTTCATCGCGTTCAAGTTCACCATCAAGTTCGTTTTCAGAATCAGAATTGTCATTATCCTCAAATTTCTTTATTGTATCCCAAAATAAAAATTGAAATGATTTCAATAATTGATGATGTTCCTTACAAAGCTTGGTTGCAACTAGTGAATAATATGGGTTGTACCCATTTGTTCCACCATCTGCTAATAGACAACGTAAAAGAACTCTAGGGATTTCCAAAATTTGTTTATTCTTCAAGTTTAACTTTTCTAACTTTGTGAAAGCATCTACATAGTCTTGTGCAGACATTAAACTAATAAATATTGCACGACGAACATCTGTATTCATTCGTTGTTCTCTAGCAATTTGTGACCAATCAGGGATATCATCGAGTAAGTCGTTTTCAATAACAAGTTCCGTACTTCTGCTCTTCGAGTTTTCCTTTTTGGAGCCCTCTTCGAAAGCAGTGTTCATGTTACCTCTCCATGATGCACCAACTAACCACCACTTACCCTTAGTTTCCACGTTTTTAATATCATCAAGCGATACTTGTAAAGGCTCAACAGAAGAAGCAGAAGAATTAATAATTGAACTTAGATTTTTCTTTAAAGGATGAAAATCAGCAGCGAGGACGGAAGGTTTTAGTCTATTATTTTTCAGATCGGACATGGTATTGAGTAAGAACTGTAATCTTGGACTTAACTCTTTAATTTCTTTAACATTAATTAATAATTCTGATAAAATTTCTTTTAATGCTGACGGATCATCACCACGAATTAATTGACCAGAAACTGATATTATTCTTAATAATAGTTCGGTGGTAACAACATTTGGTTTTTCAACAAATATATGAATCAAATCATATAATAGCCTACAGGATATAAAACCAAAGTTATACGTGTATGCAAGTAATGTCAATATGTTATTACACTCTTTAGGTATGATTGGAGCAGCATCTGTAGAAGATACTTCTTCTTTTTCTATTTGGTCTGTGAAATACTTTAAAAATTCTTCGACTGTAGATTGAATGAAATATGCACCTATTTCAATACCTCTCAATTTAAATAAAGTATAGGCAACAGCAGCATAATTCATTATATAACCATCGAGTAATTTATTCTTTTGGGCCACAGATTCTAATATTTGTTTAGTTATTGTTTCTATCACATATTGACGTGGGTAAGAATTAAATAAATCATCAAAAGAACCGATAATCATGGTGATATTCGAATCGGATAATTTATTTAAGGCTGATTTAACCTTTTTTCTTATTTCTAGAACTTGTTCTGATTCATCACTATTTTCTTGTAACCTCGATTTTCTGAGAGATGGTGGGATATATTCACCAGTTTCTTCGGCAACAATAGGAGCAATATATGGATTTTCCTTTTGTCTCCTCTTCTTTGGTGAAGTATCGTTATCACCGCTACTATCGGAATCATCACTTTCGTCATCATCACCTCCTTCTAATTCTCTGAGTTGCTCCCATTCCTCTTCATCCAAATCATCCTTATCGAATTCATCAAAATCCCCAGATGATATATCATCATCTGAAGAAAATTGTTTTTCTTCCTTATAATTTGGTTTTTTGTTCTTTTCGTTCATTGCAAAGTCACCATAGTCTTCATCACTTTCACCGTAATTGTTGAAAAAGTTTAAGCCGTCCAAAAGACCACCGATAGCATCAAATTCATCACTGGCTTTAATTTTCTTATTTGTTCCCTTTAATTTTAATTTTTTGGCGTAATATTGCATGTCCATCTCATCCCTATCTCTTGCTGCACGTTCAGAGGGAGTTAATGGATAGAGTTCTTCTTCTAGCTCTGGTTTTGATTCTTTCTGTAATTTTTTGGCTAACTTCTTGGCTTTAAGAGCGGCCATAGTTTCTTCAACTGTCATCTCATTTTCTTCTTCTTCATCGTCATCATAATATTCCTCTTCTTCTTCACTTAATTCTGGTTCAGATTGTTTAGCTGGCTTTTTTGATAGTTGTTTGGCTTTAAGAGCGGCCATAGTTTCTTCAACTGTCATCTCATTTTCTTCTTCTTCATCGTCATCATAATATTCCTCTTCTTCTTCATCAGCTAGTGGTTGAGAAAATGTAACCTTCTTTCCCTGTATTTCTTTTAATTTAGTAAATGTTTCTTCCACTGTCATTTCTTTTTCTTCAGATTCATCAAAACTTTCAGTTCCACTTTCATTTGGAACATCTTCTGAATCGCTACTGTAGTCGTCAGCATCGCTGTTATCGTCTTCTAACTCTTTTAATTGTTCTAATTCTTCCGAATTGAGATCACCATCATCAAAATCATCAAAATCATCTGAAGATAATTCATCATCTGAAGAGAATGGCAACTCTTCTTCTATAGAGGGAGCAGATTTTTTCTTTATATAATTCTTATTATTCTTATTCTTAGATTCATAAGATGGTTTAACAGCTCTAGTTTCAGGTATACGGTCTTTGACGCCATGGTTATCCTTTAGATTATGTTTCTTATTTTTTTTATCTGCTCTTTGTTGTTTTCTTCTATCCTTTCTGCTTAGTTGCTTAGAGGCATTTCTTTTGTTTGTATTATTAAAACGTTCATCATTTGAATAATCTCTATTCTTCAACTCATCCAAAATAATACCTGGTATATTAATACCGCCCTGTTGTTTTTTGTGTCTATGAGACATAGTTCACTAGCAGCCTATTGATATTTATTTGATTGTTCTTGCATAGTATTATTATATCAAACTCATCTCATCGCATCGCATTTCTTATATATATACTTAATAATTATTTTTTTCGTTTTTCTTCAAAATTTTTCATTTGATGAGGAATGTGACGGGGTTCAAAATTTCTTCACCTCAAAGGTCGAGCATGTGTAATAATTGAACATAGTTTAATTTAGTTTTGTAATCGATGATATAAACAGTGAAGGCGTTTACTAGTTAATTCGTTAATACACGTTATTTACTGGGATATACTTATTATACAATATCACTAGGTATTGATTTATACAACAAAATGTCACAAGCAGATCATAATAAAACAGAATCAGGCCCGTCAGGAAGGAAGATTATATACGATGAAGATGGGAAACCGTATGTATGAATTATTTAAACCATATTCTAATCTATTTCTTACATATACTAACTATCAAGATATAGATGCCGGTCATGTAATACTCTTGTTGATTTTCAATTTGCCACCGAAAAAATTGGTAAGAAGCCACTTGCAACTAGTCCTCAGCTTCAAAGCACACCCGCATCAACCGCATCACCACCACCCTTAGCTTCAAAGGGTGACCTAATCCCTGGTTCAAGAACATACCAAAAGGTCTTACCACCAGATGTCAATCAATTGGGAAGTTCCTCGTGGACATTACTACACTCTATTGCTGCCAAGTATCCTGCACGTAAGGAGGATGTGAAGGAAACTCAAAAGGCAGAAATGAAACAATTCTTAACTTTATTTTCCCATGTCTATCCATGTACTTGGTGTGCTAAAGATTTTGAAAAGTATATCAAGGAACATTCGCCAAAGGTGGACAGTAGAGAAGAGTTGGGAAGGTGGATTTGTGAAGCACATAATGATGTGAATATGAAATTAGGGAAACCAAAATTTAATTGTGATTTTTGGGGAAACCGTTGGGTCAGTGGTTGGGAGGACTAAATTAATTAATTCTTGTAAATAATAATGATTGAATATATAAAGTATATAGCATAGAGTGTCTGAATTCAAGGAAAACGTGTAATAACTTACTAGCTAGAGGAGGAAAAGTTATTTGTGATCTTTATATAAATGTATAGGTGAGATTTATGTATATCCAGTACAATAATATACTTATTTACTTAAGTACATATGCCGGGAGTTTAATTAAATAATTACTTGACGAGATTTCTATTATTGATATAAGGATAAGTCTAATGGTACAGTACTCCCACAACCACTTGGATATAATTTCTTTAATTTTTGAAGTTTCCTTGGTGTTGGTATTTGTGAGACATTAATGTTCCAGTTAAATCTTGAATCATCGATGGTTATCTTTTCATTACCATTGGTAGCTTTTGTTTCAGAACTTGAGACATTCAATTTATATGATTCCGGTTTAATTTTTGTTGTAGAATTAGGTGTGGAATCATTATTTGCAAATAATCTACCTTTAATAGGTTTTGATGCAGGAATAGAATGTGAGTTGGAAGATGAAGGT
>JAJLYB010000004.1:51935-66609 GCA_030674245.1 Jamesozyma piceae
CAATGCTTTGGGTGGGGCCGGTGCTTTGGGTTGGGCCGGCGCCTGGGGTGCCTGAGGAGCTGGAGGGGTCTGTGTATGCGGCGGTACAGATGGAGAAGTTGGAGGAGGTATCGACGGTATTGAAGGAGCTCCCATTGTTGGAATTGGAGGAGCCCCCATTGATGGAATAGCAGGTGCCGAAGTAGAAGAGGATATATTTGAATCTGTTATTGAATGTGGTGTGTGTGCATGGCTATTTATAGTTGATTCAATTTGGCTCATAAAGGATGTATTCTGTGAAAGTGAATGCGCATTTTTAGAATGTGAACTATCTAAACTGACTGCTGGTGGTGCTAAGTTTGTTGGTGTAGGTGGTGCTGGAATAGAAGGTGCAGGAGTTGGTGAAACAGTTGGATGTTGACGGTTTTTCATTTTAGATTCAATTTCTCCCAAGAAAGACATACCACCGGATCCAGAGCCAGATGGGGCTGGTGGTGGTACAGATGGAGCATATGGAGCAGATGGAGCAGATGAGCTTGATATACCTGCATCAGTACCAGTTATATCAGATTGTTCTACTTTTGTTGAGTAGTTTGAGTCACCCGCTACTACAAATCTATCATCTCTTTTCTTTTGAATCTCTGCTAAAAAAGGCAAAGGACCTCCTCCATTACTCATTGCAGGGGCACTTGAACTAGGTTTACCTGATGGCATTACTGGAGGAGGGGGTGGTGGAGCAGACATCGCTGCTGTAGGAGGTGGTGGGGGAGGTGGAGCTGAAGTCATTGTGGGAGGAGGAGCCGCAGGAGCCACTGGTGGTGCTGGTGGTGCTGGTGGTGGAGGTGGTGCACTAGTAGTTGGCAGAGAAGGCGGTGGAGGTGCTGGTACTGAAGGAAATGCTGGTGGAGATGGTGCGTGTGCCGATGCTTTCGAATTATTTGATTTTGATGGAGATGTAAAATTTGGTATGGGTGGAGCCGCACCTGTAGGTAATTTTTTAGGAGCATGTGAAGTAGTTGAAGTTGAAGTTGAAGTTGAACCATCAACAACACCTTTATTTGAACGTCTTGCATTGATTTCACCTAAGAAAGGTAAACCTCCAGGAATAGCTGGTGTTGGAACATCATTCTTTGAAATCTTTTCAGAATCCATTGGTGGTGGTGCTGGTGGTGCTGGTGGAGCTGGAGGGGCAGGGGGAGTTGAAGACATTGGATGAGCAGGTGGCGGTGGTGGAGCAGCTGGGGCAGATTCCATTGGTGGAGGTGGTGGGGCAGAATTGGAAGGTTTAGGGCGATGAGATGGGTGAGATGGAGGGGTAGGGGTAGGAGAAGAAATATATGGAACTCCTGATGGTAGTGGTGGTGCACCAGTTGGAATTGGAGGAGCACCGCTTGGGATTGGAGGAGCACCGCTTGGGATTGGAGGAGCACCGCTTGGGATTGAAGGAGAATTATTTGATATTGAAGGAACACTAGCAGATGTATATTTATTATTATTGTTTTTGCTTATTGATGAAGACGATATTGTGCTGGATATCGAATCGGTCTTTTGGTGACTTCTGCGTTGTGGTCTAGTTGAAGGCATATTAGGTTTTTGTGAGGAAACCTTTGGTGGTCTATTTGTAGGTATTGACGGAGCATTTGAATGTGGAATCGGTGGTGCTGAGCCAGATGGAATGGATGGAGCAGGTGGAGCATGGACAGAAGGAATTGGTGGCGCGCTGCCACCTATAGGTGGAGCATTGTTAGGTGGATTTTTATTAACATGATGTAATTTTGGAATACCTCCTGTTAAGATATCACCTAATTGAGGTGCTCCCATAGGAATAGGTATAGATGGAGCGCCAGCTGGGTGAAGAGGAGGAGCAGCGGAGGAAGAAGTGGGAGTAGAGCCAGAACCTGAGGTATTACCTGCCACTGCAGGAGCACTTCTATCATTAGTTTCAGCTTTATTTAACTTTCTACCTTTTCTAATATCTGTTAACAGAGCATCACGGCCTTGCATTACTGAAGCGGCTGGTTTAGGAGCTTTAGATTGTTGTGATGATGAAGTTGATCCAAAGTTAGGCATTCCTGGTGGAGGAGGTGGTGGTGGAGGAGCAGGAGCAGCCATTGCTGAATTATATAGTGGTTGATATAGATTTAAATGTTTGATTCAAATTGGGAAAGATGTTATATAATTGATGTATAAGTAAATGATTTTAAGACTATATTTGTATTGTACATTTTTTTAATATTGCTAAAAGTTGCGCTTATTTTTTCTTGCAAAATAGTGTGTGTGTTTTATTCTGTAACCCCTGTAAAGGGTAGTGTAATGTAATGTGATGTTCGTAAATAATGATATTTGTTCATAGCAATATAAAATATTGGGAATGATCGTTAAAGTGAGGAATTACGAAGCAGATAGTGTAATTTGGAAAGAATAGTGTGTGAGTATTATATGCTTGGTTGATGTATAGTTTTGTTTGTGAGTACAAATACTTGCATTTACATATTTACATATTTACATATTTACATATTTACATATTTATATTTATATTTATATTTATATTTATATTTTGTTTCTGTATCTTGAATAATTATGATGATGAAGCGAAAAAGCTATATAAAAAAAAAAGTGACACAATATATATATATATTGTAATAATATATTGTAATAATTATTGTTGAATTTACAGATAGTGCAACAAGAAACAATATAGATAATGAAAATTATACTGGATACGTCATCTGAGAGTGTGTTGAACTTTTCGATTCGAAACATAGGAGGACGAATAAGAGATACCGTAGGAGAAGAAGAAATAATGAGAGGTAGAGGGAAAATAAAATATTTAATACTGGAGGATGTGTGCAGTAAGATTGAAGGTATTATTGGAGATCAAGATAGTAGTATTTTTGACTTAATGAAATATGCAGTGAAAGAATTGAATGAGATCCCACGGTACGAGTTATTCCCACCTAGTTGTAGTGAATTAATTGAATTCAAGAGGGTTGTGAATAGAATGATAATGCGAATTATGAATGAGTTTAAAAAGATTGATGTAGAGAAAGGAGAAAGTACACAGAAGATAAGATTATTGATTATAAAGAGTCGGGAATTGTTTATTGATACTATTGTGATTATGAAGGAAATAGAATGCGGAAACATTGAAGTAAGTACGTTTTTAGGGTTCATTGAATGGATGGTCTATTTCAGTGATGAGTTGTTATGTTATGAGATACTGAATGGAGTGCTGAGAAGTATAGGCGTATGGCTGGAGAGTGGCGGTTGGTTAGAGGAATACGGGCTGTTTAGCTGGGTTAAGGTTATGATAGTTAAGAATGAGATCAAGGAAGAGATACTTGGTGGGTTTCAAATAAGTGGAAGTGACAGTGACAGTGACAGTGAGGGTAGTAGTAGCAGTAGCAGTAGCAGTAGCAGTAGCAGTGTTGTCGAGGCAGGAATATGCAGTAAGATGAGTGTGCTATTTCTGAAGGATGTATATGAAATGTGTAAGCCTAGAGAATGGGATAGAGCAGACAGAGAAGATAGTGATGAGATGAATTTAACCGTGTTTGAAGGCGAAGGTGATCTAGCCGAAATGGGAGAGAATGGACCGATGAGCATCGAGTCGATGGAGCCACCTTGCCAGATTGCCGATTACAAGAGGCGAAGTGTTATCAAGAATTGGGTTATGAGACAGCAGACACAATTGAACCACCGGCTCAAGAGCCTGTTGAAGAAGATGAACCCAATGAGTGTGTTACAAGAGCGCCAATGAATAAATGAATAAATAAATAAATAAATAAAATCAAAGAATAAAAAAATGAAAAAAATGAAAAAAACAGTGAGTGGAACCAAAGACGAAATTACTATTCCTAAACGGGTAACAAAAGAGTGCACCCAGGCATCGCAACTGTAACGGTCCAGGCAATGATATGAAAGTTCGGCCGAAACACGGAAGCCAAGCCAAGCCATTCCATTTACTGAATGCGGCAATTCCACTGCTTAGAAATAAAATACCGTGTTGGAGTTGGTGTAGTGAATATCACTCCCGACGGTGTTCCTAGCAGAAAGTGGACCCCTTCAGTCTGTTCCGTGGCATTCCATTCCGTTGAGTTGTATTACAAAGCGAAACTGTGAATATAAAAATCCATTTCATTCCTTCATTTCATTTCAAATTCCATGGACAACACAACGAGAAGAAAGCGAAAAAACCACAAACACACTTTGAACGGTGCTAGCGGAGAATACACAAATGGAACCGTAGCACCATACACAGTGCAGCACAACGTAAAAATAAAACTATACTGCGAGTGCCTGACCAAATCAGGAAACAGAAATATCGCAACACGAACGGAAACCAAATCGTGTCTGGATTGTATGTGTCGCGTCAACCGATTTTTGAATGTTTCGTGTAATTAAATTAAATGTTTCACTGGATCACAGTAATTGCCTCCACAGAAACTACTGCACGTCGCGAAATACACACCCAGAAAAAGCAACTAATTATTTACAACGCAAAAATAACTGAAATAAAAAAAAGCAACTGATAGAAACCACTGCACAACTCTCTTTCTCTTTTACCTGTTTGTTCTTTTGTATGGCCGATTCAATTCATCTTTTCTTCTTGTGTGTGACAAGCTAAGGGAAGTACCATCTAATTTCCACTGATTCATTTCATATCTACTTACTTACTTACTTACTTATTCATTCATCTTTTCATCTTTTCATCTTTTCATCTTTTCATCTTTTCATCTATTTATCTATTTATCTATTTATCGAATTCATTTTGTAGTGTAACCCTTTAACTACACTGCTAATTACATACTATCAACCTCAATTAACAGTTCCCTACACTTTACTAATCACATATATTCTTTCGTGATTTTGTTATCCACACACTATTGAAAATTTTTCTTTCTTGCTTTCATTTATGTTATATATACACTTTACTCATTTATATATTCTCTTGTTACTTTATTTTATTTCCCCTTAAAGAACCTTCACAACCTCATATATATACTAACCCCCCTCCATCCACCAACCAATTGTTCATTCACTCACTCACTTAATCAATCAACCAATTAATCATCCACTAACTATCCGCTAATCCATTCATTGATCTGTCAACTCATAAGTTTAAGTCCTCAACTGTTTTATTTTTAAAATTCAACTCTCCAGAAAAAAAAGAAAAAATTTCTAAATAAATTATTTCACTTTTTCTTTTTCGTCGGTTTCACCATTATAAAATAAATTTAAATTTAAATTTAAATTTAAAAAAACGGCAAAAAGATCAAATCAAATTCAAATCAAACAACCCAACCTCTCTCTCTTTTTTTTTTTTACTATATATACAACTCCAAAAAAAATTAAACAGAGACTCTATATCTTGCAATACACAAAAGATTCACCAAGTATCGCCATAGTACTATAATATTCATATACATATATTAAGATCACTTTAAAGTATATCTATATATTAATACTAATACTTACTATTCATCGTTGAGTCTAACTATGTCGTATAACGACCAAAATATGAATGGTAATGATCCATACCAGGATCAAAATGGTGCTCCCTACCAAGAAGGTCAACAACAACCTCCTATGAATCAAATGTATGATGAATACGGTCAACCTATTTACAACAACAACAACAACAGTGGCTACTATGATCAAGCTGATTCTTATTCTCAGGATTACTACAATAATCAAAACCCTAACCAACAACAACCTCCAATGATGCCTGATAGCGTTGAAAACTTTTCAGATTTCAGCAGCTACGGTCCTCCACAACCAGGTACTCCAGGTGGCCCTCAATACGGTGCAAATGACATGAGCATGAACATGGGTATGGGAAGCACAGGTCAATTACCAAACGGTATGCCATCAGGAAACATCTACAACGATCAACAGTATACTCCTTCCCAACTAAGTTATGGGGATGGTACAAACAACTACGGTTTCCAATCTTCTTCAGGTACTTCTACCCCTGCCATGTACGATCCAAATGCAATTGCAATGGCTTTGCCTAATGATCCCTACCCTGCTTGGACCGCAGACTCTCAAGCTCCTGCAACTATTGAACAAATCGAAGATGTCTTCATCGATTTGACTAACAAGTTCGGGTTCCAAAGAGATTCTATGAGAAATATGTTCGATCATTTCATGACTTTACTTGACTCAAGATCTTCAAGAATGGCTCCAGATCAAGCTTTATTATCCCTACATGCTGACTATATCGGCGGTGATACTTCCAATTACAAAAAATGGTACTTCGCTGCTCAATTAGATATGGATGAAGCTGTTGGATTCAGAAACATGAACATTGGTAAACTCTCCAGAAAGGCTAGAAAATTAAAAAAGAAGAAAAAGAAGGAAATGCAAGAAGCTATGGATAATGGTGAAAACACCGAAGAAACACTAGAGAAGATCGAAGGTGATAACTCCCTTGAAGCTGCTGATTTCAGATGGAAAGCTAAGATGAACGTATTGACTCCCTTGGAAAGAGTCCGTCAAATCGCTCTGTACCTATTGGTCTGGGGTGAAGCTAACCAAGTCAGATTCACATCAGAATGTCTTTGTTTCATCTACAAGTGTGCTTTGGATTACTTAGAATCTCCTCTCTGTCAACAACGTCCAGATCCAATACCAGAAGGTGACTACCTAAACAGAGTCATCACTCCACTATATCGTTTCCTAAGAAACCAAGTCTTTGAAATCGTAGATGGCCGTTTCATCAAACGTGAAAGAGACCACAACAAAGTCATCGGTTATGACGATGTAAATCAACTCTTTTGGTACCCTGAAGGTATCGCAAAGATCATTTTCGATGATGCTACAAGACTAGTAGACTTACCCGCTGAAGAACGTTATCTAAGATTAGGTGATATCGTTTGGGATGATGTCTTCTTCAAGACTTTCAAAGAAACTCGTTCTTGGTTACATATGGTCACCAATTTTAACCGTATCTGGATTATGCATATCTCAATCTACTGGATGTACTGTGCATACAATGCTCCAACTTTCTACACTCACAATTATCAACAACTGGTCAATAACCAACCTCTAGCAGCTTATAGATGGTCTACCGCTGCCTTAGGTGGTAGTGTTGCTTCCTTTATTCAAATATGTGCTACCCTTTGTGAATGGTTATATGTCCCAAGAAAATGGGCTGGTGCTCAACGTCTTTCTCGTAGATTCTGGTTCATCATCCTCATATTCATTATCAATTTAGGTCCAGTTATTTTCGTTTTCGCTTACGATAAGGATGACGTCTACTCACCAGCAACTCATGCTGTCGGTGCCGTTATGTTCTTTATTGCTGTCGCCACAATCATCTTCTTCTCAATTATGCCACTGGGTGGTCTATTTACATCTTACATGAACAAAAATTCAAGACGTTATGTTGCTTCTCAAACCTTTACTGCCGCTTTTGCTCCATTACATGGTCTAGACAGATGGATGTCCTACTTAGTATGGGTAACTGTCTTTGCTGCCAAGTATGCGGAGTCCTATTTCTTCTTGATTCTATCTCTAAGAGATCCAATGAGAATCTTATCAACAACAACAATGAGATGTACCGGTGAATATTGGTGGGGTGCAAAGACCTGTAGAATTCAACCAAAGATTACTCTAGGTCTAATGATTGCTACCGATTTTATTCTGTTCTTCTTAGATACCTATTTATGGTACATCATCGTCAACTGTATCTTCTCTATCGGTAAATCTTTCTACTTAGGTATCTCTATCTTAACCCCATGGAGAAATATCTTCGCAAGATTACCAAAGAGAATCTACTCAAAGATCTTAGCTACCTCAGATATGGAAATCAAATATAAACCAAAGGTCTTAATCTCCCAAGTTTGGAACGCCATCGTTATCTCTATGTACAGAGAACATCTATTGGCTATTGATCATGTTCAAAAATTACTATACCATCAAGTTCCTTCAGAGATTGAAGGTAAGAGAACTTTAAGAGCACCAACTTTCTTTGCCTCTCAGGATGATAACAATTTTGAAACTGAATACTTCCCAAGAAACTCTGAAGCTGAACGTCGTATTTCATTTTTTGCTCAATCATTAGCCACTCCAATTCCTGAACCATTACCAGTTGACAACATGCCAACTTTTACTGTCATGACACCTCACTATGCTGAGAAGATTCTGTTATCCCTTAGAGAAATTATCCGTGAAGATGACCAATTTTCAAGAGTTACTCTATTAGAATATTTGAAACAATTACACCCAGTTGAATGGGATTGTTTCGTTAAGGATACAAAGATTCTAGCTGAAGAAACTGCTGCATATGATAACACTGATGAAAATGATCCTGAAAAGGAAGATGCTCTAAAATCACAAATCGAAGATTTACCATTTTACTGTATCGGTTTCAAGTCTGCTGCCCCAGAATATACTTTACGTACACGTATCTGGGCCTCATTGAGATCTCAAACTCTGTACCGTACTGTTTCTGGTTTTATGAATTACTCAAGAGCAATTAAATTGTTATACCGTGTCGAAAACCCTGAAATTGTTCAAATGTTTGGTGGTAATGCCGAAGGTCTTGAAAAAGAACTAGAAAAGATGGCAAGAAGAAAATTCAAATTTTTGATCTCCATGCAAAGATTAGCTAAATTTAAACCACATGAATTAGAAAATGCCGAGTTCTTATTAAGAGCTTATCCTGATTTACAAATTGCTTACTTGGATGAAGAACCTCCATTAAATGAAGGTGATGAACCAAGAATTTACTCTGCTTTAATCGATGGTCATAGTGAAATCCTTGAGAATGGTCGTAGACGTCCTAAATTCAGAGTTCAATTGTCTGGTAATCCAATCTTAGGTGATGGTAAATCTGATAATCAAAATCATGCATTAATCTTCTACAGAGGTGAATATATTCAATTGATCGATGCTAACCAAGATAACTACTTGGAAGAATGTCTAAAGATTAGATCCGTTCTTGCTGAATTCGAAGAATTAAACGTTGAACAAGTCAACCCATATGCTCCTGAATTGAAATACGAAGAACAAGTAACTAATCACCCTGTTGCCATCGTTGGTGCCAGAGAATATATTTTCTCTGAAAACTCCGGTGTTCTTGGTGATGTTGCTGCTGGTAAAGAACAAACTTTTGGTACCCTTTTCGCTCGTACATTGTCGCAAATTGGTGGTAAATTACATTATGGTCATCCAGATTTCGTTAATGCTACATTTATGACTACAAGAAGTGGTGTCTCAAAAGCTCAAAAGGGTTTACATTTAAACGAAGATATTTACGCTGGTATGAATGCTCTATTACGTGGTGGTAGAATCAAGCATTGTGAATATTACCAATGTGGTAAGGGTAGAGATTTAGGTTTCGGTACAATTCTGAATTTCACAACCAAGATTGGTGCTGGTATGGGTGAACAAATGTTATCAAGAGAATATTATTACCTAGGTACACAATTACCAATTGACCGTTTCTTAACCTTTTACTATGCGCATCCTGGTTTCCATCTAAATAATCTGTTCATTCAATTATCTTTACAAATGTTTATGCTAACTTTGGTTAATTTACATGGTCTTGCACATGAGTCTATTATGTGTATTTATGATAGAAATAAGCCAATTACCGATGTTTTGTACCCAATTGGTTGTTACAATTTCCAACCGGTTATCGATTGGGTTAGACGTTATACCTTGTCTATTTTCATTGTCTTCTTCATTGCGTTTATTCCTATTGTTGTCCAAGAATTGATTGAACGTGGTATATGGAAAGCTACACAAAGATTCTTCCGTCATCTTCTATCATTATCACCAATGTTCGAAGTCTTTTCCGGTCAAATATATTCTGCTGCTTTATTGAGTGATTTAACTGTCGGTGGTGCCCGTTATATTTCAACAGGTCGTGGTTTTGCTACTTCACGTATTCCATTTTCCATCTTATATTCAAGATTTGCTGGATCTGCTATTTACATGGGTGCACGTTCAATGTTAATGTTGCTATTTGGTACCGTTGCGCATTGGCAAGCTGCCTTATTATGGTTCTGGGCTTCTTTATCTGCCTTAATGTTCTCTCCTTTCATCTTTAATCCTCATCAATTTTCATGGGATGATTTCTTCTTAGACTACAGAGATTTCATTAGATGGTTATCAAGAGGTAACAACAAGTACCATAGAAATTCTTGGATTGGTTACGTAAGAATGTCAAGATCACGTATTACTGGTTTCAAACGTAAATTAGTCGGTGATGAATCTGAAAAGGCTGCCGGTGATGCCACAAGAGCTAAAAGAATGAACGTTATAATGGCTGAGATTGTTCCAACTGCTATCTATGCTGCTGGTTGTTTCATCGCCTTCACCTTCATGAACGCTCAAACTGGTGTTAAAACCACCGATGAAGATAGAGTTAACTCAGCTCTACGTATTATTGTTTGTGTATTGGCTCCAATTGCAGTTGATCTTGGTGTACTTTTCTTCTGTATGGGTATGTCGTGTTGTTCGGGTCCATTGTTTGGTATGTGTTGTAAGAAAACTGGTTCAGTCATGGCAGGTATTGCTCACGGTGTTGCTGTTGTTGTTCACATCATCTTCTTTATTGTTATGTGGGTTCTTGAAGGGTTTAGTTTCGTTAGAATGTTAATTGGTGTTGTAACTGTAATTCAAGTTCAAAGATTGATTTTCCAATTCATGACTGTCTTTTTACTAACCCGTGAATTCAAGAATGACCATGCTAATACGGCGTTCTGGACTGGTAAATGGTATGGTAAAGGTTTAGGTTACATGGCTTGGACACAACCATCAAGAGAATTAGTAGCTAAAGTTATTGAATTATCAGAATTTGCTGCTGATTTCGTTTTGGGTCATGTTATTTTAATCTGTCATTTACCATTCTTAATTATTCCAAAAATAGATAAGTTTCACTCTGTTATGTTATTCTGGTTAAAACCATCCCGTCAAATCCGTCCACCAATCTATTCATTAAAACAAGCACGTTTACGTAAGCGTATGGTTAGAAAGTATTGTTCCTTATACTTTTTAATTTTAATTATTTTTATTGTTTGTATCGTTGCTCCTGCCGTTGCTTCAGGTTATGTCTCAGATACAATTGGTAGTTCATTGACTGGTGTTGCACATAATTTAGTCCAACCAAGAAACCAAAGTAATAATGATACCGGTTTAGGAATGTCAACTTATGTTAGTCATTGGTACACTAGTACACCATCATTAAAGACGTGGTCAACAATCAAATAGATAAATCTGATTTTATCTCCTTTTATCATATGGAAACACACTGAATATTTCTAAAGTAAATCAGAGTGAAGAAATAGTCTAATAAAATTTGTAAAAAGATCTATTCAAATTATATTCTTATTTTGAACCATCAATTGGCTTTCTCACTTCTTTTTTACTCAGTATTTTTCATATATATAAATGACTCTTTATCTCATTAATTTGTATTTAATATATAGGGTCTATGTATTTTAGTTATTATTATAAGGGGTTTTCCAATTATTTATAAGTCTTGTTGCTTTTGTTATCTCATACTATTAGATATACAAGGAAATAGAACTCTACATCCTACTGACATATCAAGTATATAACCAAAAATATTCATACATACTAAGCAAAGGTTAAATACCATTGTGTAACCTTTAAATCCATGTATTTCGGTATTAAAAATGAAAGCAATTAATGGACTGTCCTAACACTCTAATTTCCAATATATTTTAGACAAACACTATTTATTTTTTACGACTAATCTTCTCTCCTCTGGATTAACAGTGTATATTTCTATCGGTATGCAGTATTTTTTTTTGAATATCTTTGTCACTTAACAGATACATGCGTCACAAAATTAAATAAAGACAATATTTGACTTAAAAACTCAAAAATTTGTGTAATTATATATATTTAAACATCTTTTTGTAGAAATTTTTTAAATTATATAAAGTTGTTTTCTGCAGGCTCAATTCAGGCTCCATAAATAAGGAGAAACAACAATTCACACAATCAAGATGGCATTTTTGAAGATAACTAAACTTCTTTTTCTTTTCCTAAATCTGCTTCTAATTGCTCCTAAAGGGTCTGCAACAAATATAACAACGTTAAATGATAGAAAAACAAAATTAATTGAGTCTCAACTTCCTGTAATAGAAGTTTATCATAATAAATTTTTTAATTCCGCAACCGGTAAACAGTTCTTTATGAAAGGTATCGCTTATCAACCACAACGCACAGAACAAGAACTCAATGACGCTACCGAAGAATTTGAAACTAAATATATTGACCCATTAGCCGACCCAGAAATTTGTTTACGAGACATTCCTTATTTACAGAAACTTGATGTTAATACAATTCGTGTTTATGCGATTGATCCAACCAAAAACCACGATGTGTGTATCAATGCTTTAATGGACGCTGGAATATATGTCCTTTTAGACCTAGCTGAACCAGATGTTTCTATTATAAGAAATAACCCAACATGGGATGTAAAAATCTGGGAACGTTATACTTCTGTGGTAGATGCAATGCATCAATATCCTAATATATTGGGATTCTTTGCCGGTAATGAAGTTACAAACGATAAAACCAACACAGACGCCTCCACATTTGTTAAAGCAGCTATCAGAGATATCAAGAGCTATATCAAGGACCAAAATTATCGTCAAATTCCTGTTGGATATTCAACAAATGATGATGTAGAGACAAGGGATAATTTAGCAAAATACTTTATATGTGGTGAAGTGATAGCAGACTTTTATGGTATTAATATGTATGAATGGTGTGGGTATTCTTCTTATGGAACTAGTGGCTACAAAGAACGTACAAAAAGTTTTGAAAACTATCCAGTTCCTGTCTTCTTCTCAGAATTTGGCTGCAATCTAGTTAGACCACGTCCATTTACCGAAGTTGCTGCTTTATTTGGTCCACAAATGTCCAAAGTCTGGTCAGGTGGTTTAGCATATATGTACTTTGAAGAAGCAAATCGTTATGGTGTTGTAAAGGTTAATAGTCACAACGAGGTTGTACAATTAGCAGATTTTACGTTTTTACAAGAGCAATATGAAAAAGCAAAACCACAAGGTATAACAATCGAAGAGTTTAAAGCAGAAACGACTAACCCAAAATCTTTTTCGAAGGTCAAATGTCCACAGTTAAATGAAAAATGGAACGCAAATGAAATATTGCCACCAACACCAGACTCTTCAAAATGTTCTTGTCTTGAAAATATTTTACCATGCCTAGCCATGCCATTTGAAGTTGAAAAGAAATACCAAGAATATTTTGATTTTCTCTGTAGCCAAGTCGATTGTTTTGATATTAAAAGTGATGGAAAAAATGGGGAATACGGCGAATTCTCTGATTGCTCAACTGAGCAAAAGTTATCTTTACAACTTTCAAAAATGTACTTGAAAAGTGGTGTAAACAATAGAATATGCCCTATCTCCGACCCCAATATATATTTCAATATGAAATCATTGGATAAGGAGGACCAATCTGAAGAATGTAAAAAAATGCTTATAAAAATCAAAAAAATAGAGCCACAAGGCAAATCTACCATTAGCAGCTTACCAGTTCTAATAACAACTTCAGATATCAAAAAAATTTCTACTCCAACGACTACTGTTAGGAGACATTCTAACCTTCCAAATAATTCCAAACAAGCTTCTGGATCAATACAGTTCAAAAGCTCAGGGTATGCCATTCTCTTTATTTCAATTTTTATCGCGACAATAATATTATAATAAAAACTTTTAGATTATTTAAAAATTTTAATTAAATAATTCAGATATACATAACAACATAAAACTTTAAATCATTTAATATACAATAAATATTAAAACGACAATATTAAAATAATAGTATAAACTACCAATTAAATCAATAAATTGAACACAAGGAAAGTAGTATCCAATCAGAAAAATACATTATATGAAAAAACTAGAAATGTTTAATAATGATAACAACTACAATGAAGCTTACTATATGTGCGCAAGGAACAAATTATGATACTAAATTAACCAAGTAACATAATTCAAATTTATGATACTAAATTAACCATTCAGAGGCATACGCACTGATAGAAGATTGATTCTTTGTTGAAGGCATCATTATTGATTAGTGTATGTCGAAGTAAGTTTAGGTTAGAAGAGGAAGTAAATATCTTTTACTACTTGTAATCTTTGTATAAAAGTTCAGATTTATTATAAAATAATAATTATGTAAAATAAATAAATTAATTAATTAATTAAGAATCAATATCAATCAAAGTGTATACTTGAAATATTGGTCTATTTTAACGTCTCTGGGAAGTGAAGTAAGGTTTGAAATTTTTTACATCGTCGATAAGTTATACTATTCTCGTTGATCATCATCTATATTCAATATAAATTAATTGTTTGTAGTTAAACATTCACAACTTTCTTTTAGTCGTAGTGTTTTTTCGTGTTTAGTTTTCTATCGCGTTCGTGATTGCTAGTAACCATCGTAGTAAACTTGATATCTCATAAACGACACATATTATATTCATAATACCATATAATCTCCGTCTCTGCATAACTTAAGTTTAGTCAACAAAGCCATTCATGAATCATCTTTAAGAGACAGAAAATCATCTGTTGATTAATAAATGAATTTGAAGATTCAATTTTAGATTGAAATTTTTTGAAAACAAGTTTAAAGAAACATTTGAAACTTTATAGAAATGCTTATATATACAATT
>JAJLYB010000004.1:66709-77354 GCA_030674245.1 Jamesozyma piceae
ATGAAATAGTATCAATCGAAGTGATAAACATATATTATATATTATTACTACTTTTATATATCTTAGGATAAGAAGAGTAGAGAACTATTTTAGAATTTATATAGAGTAAGATAACTTACATATATCATTCAATATGATCAAAAACCAAGAATCTTTAATCAATTCGGATTCAATCGAGTGTTCAAAAGAACAACAATTACATTGTATCTTGCCATAAAACAAAACTAAAATATTTAAAATGAATTAAACTCACTCAATGACACGATTTATAATAGTTTGCCCTATTAGTGCAATGGTTAGCATGCGTTCTTCCGGTGGATGTGATCCGGGTTCGAATCCCGGATGGGGCTATATAAACATATATTTTATTTCTTGCTTGTATTGGAATCTGGGAATTACTTTTTATTGGTTGTATTTGTGAAGAAATTGAGTAATTGCTCACTCAATATAGATTTGTACTTGTTCTAGTTGTATTGGGTTCATACAGTAGTCATTGATCATTTCTGTTTCGATAAAGAATATATGTTGTTCTTTGACTACTTGACACCCGTACATATTGAAAATTTAAAAAATGTTATGATGTTAAATAAAATGCGGTTTATATTTTTGCGTCTGTTGAGAAATTTGTGAGTTTTTTAAAATTATGTCCGAAATTGAAAAAAAAATGTTTCACCAAATGTGATTTAATATGCAAAATTGTAAGAACAGCAAGTATTGGATATTGAATATTGAAGAAAATAAGGTGTTATAGAAGAAGAGTACATACGATTAAAAGTAAATATTTGTCTAATTAATCAAGTGATAATTTTTGTATAACACAACCGAATCAATACACAATGGCTAAACAATCTCTTGGTATGTTATTGAGATAAATCATCTAAAGAAGCAACTGGGTCTGTTCAAAACTAAAAATTCCATGATAAAAATTGTGATTTTAAATATATATTAAAGTTTATGAGGAAGATAAGCACGTTATTAAGGTTACAAAAGCAAAGTATTCCATATTTCAAGTGGAGAAACTAATCTTTCCATGCTCACTGTTTAAATATATTTATTTGCATGCTCCCATCGAAGCATTATAGATGTAAATGCATGTCCTAATACCATATAATTTTGAAAATATGACAATTACCAACTCTATTAGGTAACATAAAACATTTGATTAAGTATTAGCGAAATATAGGATTGAACATAACTAGGATATAAAATTACCATAAGAAATTATCTTACTAACAACCTATATTAATTTTTTTAATATCATAATTATAGACGTTACCTCTGACAGAAGAAAGGCTAGAAAGGCTTATTTTACTGCTCCATCATCTGAACGTCGTGTTCTTTTATCTGCTCCATTATCCAAGGAATTAAGAGCTCAATACGGTGTCAAGGCTTTACCAATCAGAAGAGAGGATGAGGTCTTAGTTGTCCGTGGTGCCAAGAAGGGTCAAGAAGGTAAGATTTCTTCTGTTTACAGATTAAAGTTTGCCGTCCAAGTTGACAAGATTTCTAAGGAAAAATCTAACGGTGCTTCCGTCCCAATCAACATTCACCCATCAAAGGTTGTTATTACTAAATTACACATGGATAAGGACAGAAAGGCTCTTATCCAAAGAAAAGGTGGTAAATTAGAATAATTACAGTCATTTAACAGCAATTAATTATCCTTCATCCCATATAAAAATTTATGTATAACTTTTTAAGTAATATAGTATAGTATAATACAATATCATATAATTTCAAGAATATTTATCCATCCAGATTCCTTAGTTTAAAAAGATAGGTAATACCATGTAGAGCAATAATTTCATCGTGTGTGAATAAAAGGGATGCAAGAGGCCTATATCATATGCTTTTTCAAAATTCATATCTTTTCGAGGAGGCCAATTATAAAAGAAGAACGGTTGAAATTCAAACTAAAACATTGAAATGAATATTCAAACACATTTTTCACGTTGTATGAGTTCACAATTGTATCTTTCACAGCCATTAGCGAATTAATAGTGGCTATGATTGTTTTATTTTATATTATTCAGCTTTTGTGTCTCCTTGCGTTGATCCGGTTTGTATATCTTGATGGAAGAAAAAACTCCTATGTCGGCAGAACTTCCCTTAATTTCCTTGAACTAATAATTATTCTTTTTCGAAGTCAAAGGAACAAAGGACAAAGTAACAGAGGATAAAACAAAACACTACAAATAATTATTAAGTTTATCAATAAAATAAAAGCAGCATCATATTCCTAAAGTTTAAATAAACGTTATTTGCAATAGAAGAAGAGAAATATAGTCACTATTTATTAAAGTAAAAATCATAAAAAATGTCTACCAATCAAACCGTTGATAATAGGGTATCTGACGGAGGTACCGACTTACCTTCTCAAGTAGGCTCCGGTAACCATATGGCCAGAACTGCCAAAAGATGGAATGATGTTGGATCAACAAAAGGTTATTTATATGATCCCTCTACAGATGCGATTCACCAGCCAGTTGTCGATAAAGATAGTTATGTAGCTCCTGGCCAACTTTATACAACTGAATCTGGAAGTCTATTTCATGCAGGGAAAATTTTAATTGTCCTAGTTGGTTTGCCGGCAACTTCAAAGACACTCTTAGCTGTTGCTATTACAAGATACACTAGATGGTTGGGAATAAGAACAGAATCTTATCATATTTCAAAATATAGAAAGGAGGATGATAGTGTTCCAGCTGATTTTTTAACAAATGAATTCGTTACTCCTGTTGGAAATCAAGTTAAGATTCAACTTATTAAGAGAATTACTGATGATATGCTTAAATTCTACCAAGAAAGAAATGGCCAAATTGCAATTTTTGATGCTTTAAACATTAGAAAGACCGACAGGTCTGATATACACTTTAAATTTTCAAGAATTGGCGTAAAAGTTTTATTTATTGAATCTATTATCAAGAATCCAACCTTATTACGTAATAATATCGAGATTGCACTCAAATCAGAAGATTATAAGAACTGGAATAAGGAAGCTGCAATCAAAGATTATACCGATAGACTATCTGCTAATGAATCCATGTATGAGACAATGTCCCCAGATGAAGGTGTAACATATCTTAAATATATTAATTTTGGGAGAAGAATTATCGTTAACGATAATAAATACGGTTACCTGGTTAATAAGATTGTTTTCTTTTTAATGAACTTACGGGACAAGACAGGATGTGTGTACTTTGCACGTTGTGGAACAAGTAATTCTGATAAGTATATCGATGATGAGGAATTAAATGATGAAGGTATACGTTACTCAAAGAAATTAACCAAGGTAGTTTTGGATAGAATTAAATTTAAAAGAAAAGAAAGAAAAGAAGAACTACAACAATGCAGTGTGCTAAATAAAGAACATGAATTTCCAGCCTGTGAACAGGATAACATTGATAATATCGATCCATGCTCTTTAGTTGTATGGACTGCTCCTAGAAAGAGGACTTTTGATACAGGATTATATTTTGCTAAAGAAGGTATCGATGTTCGTCAAAGATCACAATTAAAACAATTACATCCGGGTGCTGTCGCAGACTTAAGCCTAGATCAAATCAAGGAAAGGTATCCAAAAGAGTATAATGAATCTTTGAAGAACCCATATCACTTTAGATATCCAAGATCTGAATCATACCATGACCTAGCCGTTAGAATGGAACCATTGTTACTAGAAATGGAACATACAGATAAAGATATATTAATTATTGCACATGAATCTACCTTAAGAGTCCTTTATGGTTATTTCATGGCATGTACTACTTTAGAGGTACCAACATTAAAATTTACTAGAAATGAGCTAGTTGAAGTTTCATTCAATCCTTTCTGTAATACGGTTGAAAGAATACCTATAAATATGTGATAATATAGTCATTTACCCTCCCCCCATGATTTTAAATAACACAAGAAAACTGAGTATATATGAGAGGTTTATGAGATTTTCAGATATTTTTATATATTTGAAAACACTAAGAAATTAAGAGATGCATACCAGTTATATGTATTATTTTGTAGATAGGTCGTTTCATATATAATTTTGTATTTTCATATATTCATTTTAGTAACAATTAGGAAGTAATACGTACCTATATTATTTTACGTTTTTTGACTTAGATAACTTGAGAAGAAATTACTAGTGTATGTTTCTTTTGTTAAATATCCAATAAATTAATTATTGTAGATACAATTTGTTTGAACTCTCTAGAATTATTAACAAGCTTTTACAGATTAATCAAGAAATTTTGTTTTAACAATTGAATGATTTAAAAGCTACTAGATTTGTAATAACCCAAATAAACGAGCTAAATAGATTGTTTATGATGTTTTTACGTATTTATAAGATATATTCAAGACATGGACGATCATATATCAAGAAATTCCCACGACAAGACTATATAATAATCCAATCTTTATATTTCAAAGCAAAGTACAATGCGTTGCTAATAGTATAATCGAAACAGAATTGGTAAGCTGGTACGAAAATGAAAAATTTACTTTTGGGAAAAAAACTTGAATCTATTGTAAGTTATAACATAAGAAGAAATTTAAATTGAGAGGGAGGGCAGACTCATAGATTATGAACAGAGAACTTTCTATCCCTATCATCAAGCAGATGGTAATAATGAACTTGATAAAATAGAGAAAACGAGAGAAAACGAGAAAGAAACTGGGAAAGAGAAAGAGGAAGAGAAAAAGGAAGAGAAAAAAGAAGAGAAAAAGGAAGAGAAAAAATATGAGAGACCTCAATAAAAAAAATTGAAATATTGAAAATAATATTAAAATTAATAAACAAATTAATAAAGAATGAGAAAATAGAAAAAAAAAGATGAGGAAAAAGGTAGAAGGAAGAAAGAGAGAAAAAAAATAGAGAAAGAGGCATGAAAATAATTATTATAGGGAGGCTAAAAATGTACATTCTTATTGAAAAGGCAATGATGCAAAATAATGGCGAAAAAAAGGATAAAGATATGAGAAAAAGAGAGATATCACAGTGACAGTTGATATTTTTGTTGGTTTCTTGCCCATCTTGCGACATCTTTAGTGCTTTGTGAAAATGTTGGATTACTTCTTGTCCTTTTAATTAAATCAGTAATAGTTTCTTGAGCATAAAATTGTTTAATTGACCCATCTGGAATCATTGAAGCAATATCACCAATTAAGCCAACTGCGGATCTTGCTGTTGAATCTTCACTATATAACTGAGGATCTTCAGAAACCTGAGCGATGAACTGGAAAATGGTACCGACATAAGGATATATTGCTTGTGGAGTATCATGCAAGCCACCAACTATTCCAACATATGCATCTAAAACAGCCTCTAGAACTCTAATATTATAATCAATAGCATTCAATGTACCACTTTCTGGTTTAGTATTTTGTGATGCTACACATAATGCCATTACTTCGTCTAAATAAGGGATAAAATCTTGACCAATATTTGACGCAATATCACCAAAAACACTTAGCACAGCAGGCTTTAATTCTTTTCCAGCATTAGGATTTGAAATCATTTGACCTAAGACAGTCATAAATGAGCTTGCGTATTTTTTAAAGTCGGCCTCTAACGAATTTGAAATGTCAGCAATGAATCCAACAGCTGTTACAGCGATAGCAGATTCAACCTGGTTCAATGCCTTGATTAAGTATGGCGAAAATGCTTCTAAATATTTTTCAAAATTTTTACCTAGAGAAAATGATAACGCCGATACAGCGAAAAATACGTCATCTTCTATGAATGTAGCATCTTTTTTATCTAGTAATTTCATAAATAATTCCATTAACATATCTGAAACTGATTGGATACTTTGGGGGCTTTTTCTGATAACTGCAGCTAAAACAGTCAAAATATTCGATTGCAATTCTTGTAAATTTAAATTTTCTTCCATTGTTAGCTGAGTTTCATCGACAGTCATTGTTTGACCCAATTTATCCATAACAAAAGTTGAAATTGATGCAGAAATTTCAGCTACATCATCAGTAGCAAATTCCACTACTGTAGTCAATGCTGAAAAAGCAGAAGCCCTTGCATTAAACTCATTATCGTTTCTATTTGCAGCCTTTATTAATGCCTCAACTAAAGCAGGATAATAGTTGTAAATTGGAGATGGTGTTTGATCAACTAGTTGTTCAATTAAATTAATAACAGTCCACGCACAGTTAGTTGCAACCTTTGGATGATCTTGTAAACCTAATAAACATGCATTAATAACACCTGGTAAGTGATCTTGTGGGTCAATAGCTTCAGCACATAAATCTGCAATTCTACCAATACACCAGGCAGCAGTTTCTTTAACTTGTAGAGATTGATCAGTCATCAAGTTTAGTATAGCTGGTAAAGCTTGATGAACATAATATGTTGTTTGAACTTTATTTGGACCATCCATAATGGAACCGAAAGCCATCACAGCCGCTTCACGATTTCTCCAATTATCGTTTGTAATGTTTTGCTCTACAAATTCTAAGACTGGTTCTAAAATACTATTACCACAGTTTTGTGCGTATAATTGAAGACATGCTCCAGCAGACATTGATACATTCCAATCGTCATCCTCAGGGTCTTCATTCTGTCTTGTTAATAGCTTCAATAGGTTAGGTACAACGTCTTTTAAGGAGGATAAAGCAAAATTATAACTTTGCAAAGGAGATTGTGGGAATTGCGTTAGTTCATAAGCAATATCAATTTCCTCCTCGCAAATCGTGGACCAGAATTCTACAGTCATCGATGCAACTTTATCATCAGGAGATTCCATAGTTGCAATTGTTAAAGCATATAGAGCCTGTTCCATATAAGGCTTCATAAATGAGTAATATAAGGACATGATCTTACAAATACAACCAAATGCAGCGGCTTGAATTTCTGTATCATCGGCTTGAGTAGCTTCGCAAACGACTTGCATTAGATAATTTCTTTCACCCTCACGTTCCATGTTATTTTTAATAAATAATAAAGAATCAGCCAAAGCATTTAAAGCAGTTAATCTAACAATTTTTGAAGGCTCTGATGATTGGGCACCTTGCACAATAGCAATTAGGATATTATTTGATGCAGATACTAGAGCTTGGGATTGTGGGTCTGCACTTTCACAAATATAACCCAAAGTTAAAAGTGATGCTCTTTTGACATTTTCTGGTTGTGATGGGTTTGTGTTTTCAACCATAATTTTCATTAAATCTTGCCACTCGTTTTGAGGTAGTTCTATATCAGCAATAGATGCAATTAATTGAGCTGATGAATTTGCAACACGAGGTTCATTTGATACCAATGCAGTCATAGCATTTGCTTTAATTTGTTGTTTTGACTCTGGATCAATTTGAGTTAACCAACGTTGAGCAAATTGTTGATTCTTAGCAGAATCTTTTGAAATTAGTTCATTTTTTAAATTTAATGCAGCTAGGATACGTGCTTCCAATTTTGCGTTTTCATCAACGAGAACTTGGGATAATAGACCGGCATACTGTAGGAAATTTTCATTCGATAGCTTTTTTAATTGTGTTTCACTTGAAAGACGAACGTTTGGGTCTGGATTTAAAATTGTGTTTTCTAATAACTGGGCAAATTCAACGGCAGACATTTTGTATTGGGTATTATTGTTTGTGATTGTATTTTTAGTTGTCAAATAAAAGAGATTAGAAGAACAGGATTATATTGAAACTAATGGATTCTGACTAATAGTAAGATAATAACTCTATCAGTATAAGAATACTAGTTCCCTTTTGCTTACTTTTGTACTTGTTACTTATTTAAATATAATTATTAACAAAGTTTATTTATTGATGCTTTTTTGGTGTTAATAAATAATTTTTTTCTTTTTCTTCTATCTGTTTCTACTTTGCTTGTTAAATTGGATAATCCGTCGAAAATGACTGAAAAATAGTAACATGTTGAAAACTGATGTTTAAACACATCGCACAAACGAAATAAAGTATAGAGAAATAAATAGGCCATGGGATAAAATTATAGCATGTGTAATCCTAAATGACTGATTGCCATATTAGTGTCCTGAGTAATCCTATATATCATTAACTGTCAAAATATGGAATAAAATTCTTATTAAGAATCATATTGGCGACAAAATTGTGTCAGTAAAATTTTTTTACTTGACGATTTGATTACCCTACTTAAGAAGTTTACAATCACCAGCAGTTTGAATTGAGTTTAAAATATGTTGATATGATTTTGGGTGTCATATATACTTGTTTCTTGCATGTGAAGAAAGGATATTAACAGATTAGATAATAAATACATAAATATATAATACGTATACTTTTTTGATCGAATTTAAGATTATTTACTTAACTCTTCTATATTGGGGAGAGGGGAGTACTTATTTTCCTTATTAACCACGGCGGTTTTGCTTTGGCATTCCTACCTCATACTTCTTTAATTGCTCAATTGCAAAGAAAATTAATATTGTGAATGGTCCTAATCTGGTAAAACTTGGTAACCAACCTCTAAACATAAATGATGGACCTTCGTTACGTAGCGCAGTCCTTAGGATTTCAATGGCAGATTTATTACTTCCTCCCTCTGCATTCATAATACGAGTCTTTATCACATCCGCAGGGGAACAGATTGTTGTGGCGACTAAACCCGCTAGTAGACTTGCACTAAAATGTGTTGAGTTTTTCTTTGGGTCAAAACTCAATTTGGTTACAAGGTAATTTTTAAATATATCATATGTTACAACTTGACTTGCAGTCATTAATACCCCTCTAACCATGTTTGGTTTCCAACCTGTTAATAAAGTCTTGATACCACCTTCATGCTTGTAAATTTTCCAAACACCATCAAGAGCATTCTTATAATTTCTTCTCTTTGATGGATCCAAGGCAGAATCGTTTTGCATTCTAATGTTAACAACATCTGCAAAATTACCAACCAAACCACCTGCAGCACCACTAATCATTGAACTTGGTAATAGATAGAGCATATTATGCAATTCCTTTTTTGGTATAACCTTTTCTTTAAGAATATCATATATACCGAATCTCACTGTTGTATAGGTACATTGTCTTAAAATAGCAGCACCTAACCCAGAATAAAGACCAACTACACCTTCATTCTTTACAATATTTGATATCATTTTTATTATTGTAGGTTTTGGCATTGGTGCAGCTTGTAATCTCACTTTCGTTAGATCTAGGGGGTGCGTACATAAGGTAGCGAATATACCTGCTGCACCACCGTACCACCATGGATATTTAATTGGTGTGCTATTTGCGCTTGTACCAGCAACTGCTTTACTCGACATATTATTCTATATTATTTCGACCGAGTGTTTGTTGATATACTAACTCTATAAATTATTTACCAATTGTATATGCCCTTTAAGTTTTTACTGAAAATTTTTGTTACGGAAATAGCTTTTAAACAAGTGTAAAAATGAGGGATTCCCATACATACATATATATACAGGATAATTTAAGGTAGGTAAGAAACAAAATAAATAAAAACGAAAAGAAAAAACAACCTTTCAAGAACAACAGTATAAAAGCTTCAGGAAAAGTTATTCAGGAAAATTATACTTTTATTAAGTTTACCTTTCGACGTCATGCGGGGCATTATAAATCTGTAGATGCAACATGACAGGAATGTGAGACATATCTTCAAAGTATAATTTTCAGCTGTCCATCTGGTTGCTCGAAGAGGCAAAGGAGTATTACGTATAAAACGCGTGACTTATATGAGCAGAACCGATGCGATCACAAAGTAATGTCTACGAAGTTGTTTGTATTTCGTAAACAGAATAAGATGAAAATTAGATGAACGTTGCCGAGTTCTTGGGATGAATGACCATAAAATCAAATATTGGTTGCACAGAAATAAGCGAAACCGCTGTATGTCGTTCTTTGTAAGAACGATGGACAAACTGAAAAGATTATGCATTGTGTTGTTTAGAGGGCAAAACATATACGTGTATATTGTAAATATATAGAAGAGAGCCGTAGTGTAACTACACTTTTCCGTACTTACCTTGCAACTGAATGATTCTTCAATAATAATAATTCGAATATTATACTTGTATATTATTCAATATTTATATGCAGCCTAGTAGTTATTATTTTCATGTGTTTATACAGATCATACAAATCTTCATTTTTTACAAATAATTATGTGCTCTTGAATAAGAACTGTTTATGTTATTAGGTGATGAATTAGGAGATGCAGTATTCAACTAATGTCTTTAATTATTTGACTATTTGCATTATTTTCAGTTGATACTATTTCAGAAAAAACACTTTTTGATAACCCAAGATATTCAACTCAATCAACTACTGACTCACATCAAAAGAAAAATCCTATACTTAATTACTCTAACCGGGTTTATATAAATAATCCTTGAAAAGAAAATAAACAAACATTACACTAAACTAAGCTTATTATCAATTCTGGCTGGAAGTAAAAGTTAAAAACGACAACTGCAGGACTCGAACCTGCGCGGGCAGAGCCCAAAAGATTTCTAATCTTTCGCCTTAACCACTCGGCCAAGTTGCCAATTATCAATATATTCTGTTGTAATGTAACCCAGTTTTGATCAAAGAAAAATAGCATAAAAGTATAGACTTAATTGATGCTATTTTAACCTAAAATTATTAAGAGAATTTAACCAATATTTGAATTAATAAGAAGACCTAAAAT